>JARK01000130.1:99406-121627 GCA_000688135.1 Ancylostoma ceylanicum | reverse complement strand
CCCCCCCGCCCACTTTCTGCGTCCGCCACTGGAGTATTAATAAATGGAAAGTTGAAAAAAAATGAGGTTTTACTTTGTCGACGAAGTATGGAATGAAATCCGATTCCCGGAGCTTTTTCAGTATGTTGTTAGAAACTCTCACAGGTTGGAGCTGGACAACAAATCCTTCGAAATGAGCAGTGCTTCAGCTATGTGTAATATTGAAATTTACTATGAAAAACTCCTACCCGTGAGATTTTCTAACAACAAGCTGATAAATTCTGGAAATATGTTTTCTCGACAAGTATGGATTTCATTCCACAATTCTCGAAAAAAAAAACCTTAGTTTTTTTTTTCAACTATATTTCCCAACACTCCAAACCTTAGTTTTTTTTTCAACTATATTTCTCAGCACTTCCTTCCTATTTTCAGATGCAGTTGCATCGAAGAGGTGCGAGAATACCGCAGGGTACATCAGTCTACGGCGAGACCCAGCGATACATCGCTCGAGCGATAGCGAGGCCGCGATTATAGCCTGCCAGGGATACAGGTAGAGGGGAAAAATGGCACAGGGGAACAATGGCTGTTGCCGTTGCAGAAGGTTAAAACACCATAGTGAATGACAAATTGTGAGGAGGTTCCTGGATAGTCGGAAAAAACTTCACTCGAAGACTTCACATATCGATTTCACTTCAAAACAGCTGAAAATGTGAAAATTATTGCTGAAATTGATGAAATTGGTGTTCTGCTTCATATCCTGGTCATATGAGGTACCGTTCTTGTCCTCATCTCGTTCCAAGCCTGAAAAAAGGATTTATAGTGCACTGTAACAACTTCTTCACAAAAATGAGGAATTAACGGGCTTCGTTTCAGCAAAAGTACCTGTGGATACAATTAGGAGAGACTGAAAGCAGCAAGTCTCTCTTAATTGTATCCCTAGGTGATTTTTCTACATGATCAGCAAAATTTTCGAATTTTCAACTTCTAAACATATCACCGGATAGATTGGATCATTCCGATTCCGAATATCTACTCCTTTTCGAAAATGGTCAAAATTGAAGAGAGTTATGGAGATGCGACGAAAAAAAAAACGCGAAATCGCAGACATCGCGCAGTTTCATCAAGCGACACCGTTGGTATTGTAGTACACCAGATGAGAAGTAGCCAGAGCACGCTCAGACAATTGCAGGGGCAAATCCCGTTCCATCCGCGGGCCAATCCCCGACGAACGGTTTGAACGAGGGAGCGTTGCGGGCAAATTGCGGGCGGAACCGCGCATGATGCTGCCCAAACGGGCAATCGGGCCAATAGCGTGCCGAATGCAGCATGAATCGGGCTGATGCACGACCGTCGGGGTTCAGCCCGCAATATAAAAAGTGTCGGGCACCAGCCCGCTTTTCACGGCCACTGATCGCCGAATGAAATCCCCAGAGAGCGGCCTAAACGTCGACATATTTTGCCATAAGGGTGGGATGGGCAGAGGACGAGAAAATTCAGAACAATCTTGCGCTAAATTATACATGCTTCTAAACGACAACTACTTCGGTACACCACCCTTCCACGCCGGCCTACTTTCTACATTCGCCACTGTTGTGCAGATAAGTATACCCCTTTCGTGGCTCTTTCTAACCCAGGTACCTGTATCCGAAACGACGGCGCCGCTGACGCGGCCGTAGATTCAGAGGCGGCGCGGCTGTGACGTGGGCGACTTGACAGCACAGAACAGACCGCGTCGGGGGTCCGTCCCGTCGTTGGCAGCGTACTATTAGGTTGTCCCAAAACGAATGGCCGCAATCTGGTAATGAATTTTTGGAAGTTCATAAATCTATTATTTCAGGAGCTATATAGGCAAGCTTTAAACGATTATAAAGAGGAAGACCTGCTCTATCTGTGTCCAAGAAAGCTCTCTCAATTACTCTTATTTATGGTTTCTGCAGACGAGATTGTGCGATGAGGCAAAATATGGTTCTTGGGTTCTCCCATTTTTCACACTATTTTTGCGCCCTATTAGAACAAAAGCCGGATTTGGTGTTGGCTCTGCGTTTGGACAGGTAGTCAGTTGTGAGTACATAGGAGATGTGACTAGATAAGCTTTTTCGGAGCGGTACGAGTTTCCAACTTTGAACAGGTGATGGTCATGAAAGTTCTCAGGAACGATAGCATAGTTCTGAAGGCGAGACGAGAATTCTGAAACACTCCATAGAAATGATAGTAGCTAGGTTGGGTGCAACTAAATCAGTAGCCACTCAGTCTTCTCGGCAACTAAATATGGCGAAAGTACAGGCGAAGTCGATTTTGAACAAAAGCATCGCCGGTCAGTGCTTAACTTGCGGCACCATCTACTTTAATCTCTCTAATGAACACTGTTGCGGAATTTTCCGAAAAATTGGGCCAATTTTAGTTATGAGTGGACATTGCCTAATAAGATGGAGTTTTGTCCTGCTTGTATCGCTGGGGGAGATCTGGATATATTCAAAAAATCTCGACATTTCAGAAAAGTGTAACTTTTGCTGATAGATGAAATTCTGCTCGAGGTGTTCGACAGAAGCTGGACCAGGCCAAGAGTAGAATTACCAAATGCCTTGCCCGTTACCATTTTGGCCTCTGTCGCAAGATTCGGTAGAGGACGCCTTAGTTTTGGTGAGCCGAATAAGTGCACTCCCACTGGCGGGATGGGCAAACCCACACAGGTTCATACCCAACCAAGCAAAATTTTTCTGAGTCAAGCTCTGGATCTCTCCTTGTAGAATTGTGTTGGCCAAACCTTTGCCTAATAAGATATTCTTTTAAACCTGCAGTAAAACCGCTTTCCTTCTAGAAAATTCATGTGAATCAATCTGTACTGAAAATTGAACTTTCGCACTTCCTTGACTCCAGTGATTTAAGGTTTTCTCTTTCTACAAATTTTACTGTACTGCAAAAATCTGCTGCAAATTCTGATCACAATACTTTTTATTTCAAAGGAGAAGCTCAAGTTTGAACGGAGTTACGCGCACATTGGAATGCGCACCTCCAAAACGGCCATTATTTTTGGGACAACCTAATATTTCATCAATACTTGTCCATACCCAATCTTTTTTTTAGTTCGCATAATGTCCTATCTCACAAGAATAAAAGCGTGGAGATTGGAATAGACCGATATCATGACTACGATCTTGATACTTAACGCAGAAACGCAGATATTCTTGCGCAGTATTTCGTGGCTGCGTGACAAGACGTACGCTGCTGAGCTGTGATTAGTCGATTCACGTGCACGTCACGGCTGTGGTTTTTGAACGTACGAGCAGCACTGGGGAGGAATAGACAAGTTTTCTGAGCTGAGCTGAGACAGGTGAATGACATCAGATCCAAAAAAGTGTAAGGGGTGTCCACCGGAGTCACTCAGTGCGTCGAAGAACCTGGATTTAAAGAGCTTACGCCTGCGGCGCGGTCGCTTCGCGGCGTACGTCTTGACCGCCTTTTGGGGCAGGCGATAACTTCACCTGTGAGCCAGCCGATCAACGTAGCCTTCCGGATCCAACGTAACCGTTAGGTTGGAAGTGTTAATTGGTGAAAGTAAAGTGCGCGTCGATGGCGGTGACGCACCACGGCCTTGACAAAGATGCCGCGCAACCGCGCCGCACGTGGCGGAATCGATGTCGTTAGCCGTCGGAGTGCTATTTCTAGGCGCTTTTTCTCCCAATTTGGTGAACTATTCACTTTTTTCATGTTTCATAACGAGAAATAGCATAATGGCAGTAAACGACATCGAATCTGACGCGCGCAGCGCGGTTGCGCGGCGTTCTTGTCAGCTCCGTTAATGGGTCATCGCCATCGACGCTCACTGTAGATGATAATGAATAAAGGGGTCACTGGAGTGGAAGAGGCCAGGATCACGGATGGCCGAGTGGATAGTGCAGCGGATTCTCAATCAATCGTGATAAGGGCCAGGTTGGTTCGAATCCCGTCGTTGGTAGAAGGAAGCTAACACAACGAAAACTAGCAAGAACCTTGCAAAAAGTGGTCTTTTGCTATTTCTGGTGAGAAATTACATTTGTGTTGCGGCAGAGCAGGACCAGTGATTACCTGGTTTGGGCGGATAGGGCTCAAACCTTCGTGAGTTGCGGCCTCATTGCGGCCTAAACGCGGATACTTTTCGGGCTGAAAGGGATGGAAGCTCCCATTGGGTAAAATGGAGTTGGGAGGGGGGGGCACCTCACAAAAGTCGATAACTTGGCCTGTTCTACACGTTCTGACTTGCTAGCTGACACGTTCAGAACTCTTTTACTTGTTAGCTATCCTAACGTACAATAGTTGCCTGAAATGCAAACACGTCAGAACGTGCAGGACAGGTCATATTATCGACCAATACCAAGTGCCCCCCCCAACTCCATTTTACCCGCTCCCATTTTTACTTGTTTATTTTTACTTGAACTCTTTTACTTGTTAGCTATCCTAACGTACAATAGTTGCCTGAAATGCAAACACGTCAGAACGTGCAGGACAGGTCATATTATCGACCAATACCAAGTGGCCCCCCCCCCCCAACTCCATTTTACCCGCTCCCATTTTTGCGGCTCTATAGCTTCCTGAACCCCGACAATTATCGGGCGGAAAGGACCGAACGCTCGTTCCGACCCTCGCCCCCCGCTCATTCCGAACGGTATTTGCCGGGGTTTCGCCAACGGAATTGTCTGAGCGGATCAGAAGTCACTTTAGAGTATCCCCAGACTTTGCCGGCTGTAGTGGCGATCGCCAAGACCGCCGGCGGTCGCCACATGGAAAAAGTGAATGGAGAAACCCCAGACGAAAGAGGGATGATAATCAAGGGGGCGTGGCAATCGATAGGCATCCTTCCCATTATCGTCATTACTCATGTCGCCACTTCATTGTGGGCACATTTGAGAAGTACCGCGATGAGCTCCGTTTGGCAGGCGATCCACGTGGCAATCGATACGTACCATTTCCACGATCCTTATCTCTTTAATCGCCGGTTCATTTTGATTCATTTCAAACTGGCAAACTCTGGGGATACTCTTACACCAACTTATGTACCCACGATATGATTAGCATTAGAACATACTCTGATGTTGAATGGCAATACATTTGGCGAGGTTTGTTTGGCAACCTCGCAGACGAGCTTGCAAACTAGCCAGGCAAACGAACCCCGTCAAATGTATTGCCAAACACGAAGTCCCGTAAAATGTATCGCCAAACAAACCCCGTAAATTGTATCGCCAAACAAACCCCGTAAAATGTATCGCCTATCAAGGAGTCCCGTAAAATGTATCGCCAAACAAACCTCACCTCTTGTATCGCCAAACAAGCTTGAATGCGCAAAAATTCTGATAACACCGGAAACCGTACCGTGGCTCTGATATTGGGAGTCCGCTGCTTTACCAACTGCGCCATCCGAGTCGACACCGATGATTATTGAATCACCCGCTAAGAATGAAATCAACATATTAACCCGTAAAATGTATCGCCAAACAAGAAGTCCCGTAAAATGTATTGCCAAACAAGAAGTCCCGTAAACTGTCTTGCCAAACACATTGTCTTGCCATTTGTATCGCCAAACACCCGTAAAATGTATCGCCACACAAACCTTGCCTTTTGTATCGCCAAACACCCGTAAACTGTCTTGCCAAACACACTGTCTTGCCATTTGTATCGCCAAACAGGCTCTTCACTCATTCTCCCGTAAAATGTATTGCCAAACAAAATTTTATCCCGAAAACTGTCTTGCCAAACACATTGTCTTGCCAAATGTATTGCCATTTAACATCAGAGTATACTCCGCACATGCCCTCATTAAATCCGCACTAATTCCGCGGTGGATTCACCCATACCCGTGGTGGTCAACCGACTCCCCACCTCGGATGAACCACGGATCCACCGAAGAGAAAGGTCAGAGTAGAAATTACAGAGAGAAATGTAAAAGTCAAGAAGTGAAATGTAAAGCCAGCTGATCATCCGGCCGATACCGAGTTACAGCCGTGATTGCAGACAAATTTTTAGACGCAATCTCTGAGCAACACGAATGGGTTACGCTTCCTCAATGTAACGACCAGATACGTATTTTCCAGATTTTATTAAACGTTGAAAATCCGATTGATTTCGCGTTCATGCATGTCCACTATCTTCGAGCTTTATTTCGCACATGACTTCAAACATTTGCGGACTACGCTTCTTTCTACGCATATCCTGCCATATTCTTCTGTAGACTGTCTGAAAGAGTCGTCTCATCAAGTTCTGTTCTTCATTTTTCGTTCATTCCCAACAAGCAATCTTGAAGATCCATCACCCTCTTTCCACCATTGCCAATGAAATAAGCAGTGTCTTGTTCTCTCGAATACGTTCCGATCCACTTTTCAGAGTTCGGTTTTGTGACATCACTATAAGATAATGTCTAAATTCATGCACATGCAAATGTTTGTGTCTACGCTATGCGCGCTGCGTGCGTCAGAGTCCACGCGAATGGATCAAGACCGAGTTATTACGAATGTTGATGGTTGCGGCGAGAACACTAACTAACGAGCCTTTGTATGGACTCACACACAGCTTGAAAACGGCGACTGCGATTGCGAACGGTTGACGCACGCACGCGTCCACTACAAATAGGCGTAAATATTGGAAATGTTGCTCACTGTTTGATAAGTAGAGCTATGCTGTCAGCAATCTGAACCGGAGTGCATTTGAGCTCGCCCTTCAGGAACTTTTCCAATGTGTGCCTCTGATGGCTGAAATGTGTATTACAATAGGCTATGTGTAGCCTTCTTACTTTCTCACTACGGTTTGTCGCAACGCACAATCGGTCGTTTCCGTGCAGAAGGAAGTGGGTGTATTCACACGCTTGATGTGTGCCGCGTACTCCAGCAAACTGCGTACAGTGATTGTCCTCACTCATCTCACCAAAGTAAATCCTTTTTCCTGTACTGCTGAAATGTAAATATTATTAATTTAATATCACTGAAGATCTCCAAACTGCGTTAGACCATGTAAGGTTTTAGACTGTGGATTTACTCCTCGAGAAGTACAGTGGGCGTCGATGTCGGTGAGCTGTCCACGGCCACGAAAAGAACGCGGCGCGACCGCGCCGCTCACGATGGAATCGTCGCTGCAGTCGCGAATATGAGTTTTCTCGGTATTTGTTATTCACATTTGATGTTACCCAATGAGAAAACTAGTTAGCTGTCAACAACACTTCATAGTTCGTTGTCCTGGAGGGAATTCCTGCTCGAGCGGCGCAGTCGCGTCGCGTACTTTTCGATGCCGCAGACGGGTCACCGCTATCGACGCCCACTGTATAGCACCTAGCATTGCTGTCGCTTGAGCGACTTGATATTTGATACGTACCGATTATGGATGGATAGTCGCCGGTAACGGACCGCCCACAATCAATACGTATCAACAATGACAAGATGAATTTTGCACAGCATCCGCGGACATCTGACCGTATTTTAGGCGTGAAATTCGATGCATTGGTGGACTGTAAGTACACTACATCCTCCACAGTTGACGTCAAAACACTTATGAATTTGATTTCGATCTATTTTCTCGGGGAGAACTACTAATCTGGGTAAACTTAACGATAAATGTCCTTCAACCGCGCGTTCTATGTTGGTTTGCCGTAGAATGTGGAGCACGTGGTGCACTTGCAGTCCACCAATACATTTGATTTCACGCGCAAATTACGGTCAGACTGGCCACCAACGTTGTGCAAGATTAATCTTATTCAAAAATGAGGTCGCCCTGACGATTCTGGGTGCTATACTCCTTGTGAAGTATAGGGCAATTTATACTAGTCAGACGCACATATCCATTTGCGGAAGATTTTCCATGAAGACCGGTTAACGTGGCATGTAATCCTCAATGAAAAAGATATGCGACCGCTGCTGCGTCAGCTGTGCGACTCGTCCTATGCTTCATCATACAGACGCACGCGCTTCAAACGCACGTATCTAGTATAGATTGCCCCACATTCCTCAAAAAATAAAGCGGCTGCCTTAGGTATATTGCCAGCGGCTGCGATTCAATCACTTCGCGATTTTCCTCCGTAACGCGCGCGCGATCATGCAGTACGATTAATCCTGTGGGAGGCAATTTATACTGAATGCGTGCGACAGACGCGCGTGCGTCTATATGATGAAGAATAGGGGCCAGTCGCATCGTAGTCGCAGCTGAGGCGCACGCGTTCACGGCCTCGCGACGGCCATGCGTTCTTTCCATTGAGATTTTCATGCCGCGTTGACCGGTCTTCATAGAAAATCTTTCGCGAATGGATGCGTGCATTTGACTAGTATAAATTACCTTATTTGGCGAGGAGGAAACGCGGCGATCAATGTGCATCTTTTCTACTACCACTGTCTTAGTTTTATTTTCACTCATTTTGAACTCATAACATCGGAAAATACACTTAATTTCTAGGCAATACCAAAATCAATCGTGCCGTGTTTATGATAACGGTCGCGACGATGGAACTGCGTCGCTGCAGTGACACCAACGACCTCGCACACCTCATGACCCATCTCCAATGTCACTGCTCCAAAGCTAATTTCGGCTACAGGTGCTAAGAACCTTGTAAAAATATCACTAACAAGACGGCTATTGGTTTGTAGATGAAATGTTCGCCGATGTTGTCAACTTCTATGTAGTAACGATGGCCTTCACGGAGATAGGCAGGAATCATTCTCTGGAATTGGATTGCATTTAATGCTGTTAAGGACTCAAATTTGAAATGGGTGTCCATATCATCGACTTCCGGAAGTTCAAAACGGGTTACCAGGGAGAGGGGGTGGGTAAATGGTCTTTGAAATAAGATTGAATATCGATAAATTCGACTGATACGAGCATGCCGCCTTGTATCAGGTCACTCTCCCGTCGGCGATGAAATGATGCCGAGGGCAATCCATAGCGGATGCGTGCGTGCGACACATGCGTCTATAGGGCAATTTATACCAGATGCGACTAATCAGACGCAAGCATCCATTTGCGAAAGATTTTCGATGAAGACCGGTCAACGCGGCATGAAATTCTCAATGAAAAGAAAGCGCGGCCTTCGCGAAGCCGTAGAGGCGTACGACTGAGCTGCGAATGCGATGCGGCTATTCTTCATCATATAGACGCACGTGCGTCAGTCGCATGCATCCAGTATAAATTGCCGTTATGTAATGAAGTATAGGCCCAATTGCAGCTCTAACGCGGCTAGGATTTACAGGTCGCGTTGATCGATCCTTCGCAAAGTTGTATATGCGCCTCACGCACGGCTGACGCACGCGTTATTCGAAATGCGTGCGTCACTCGCGCATGTATTCATCTCTACAGGATTTCCCACGAACAGCTTACAATCGGCTTTCACAACATGAATGAGAATGTCGCATGACCGAGTGAAACGGCTGTGTCGTCGCAAGCAAGTACGTCTCACCTGCGTCCGAGTTGCGTCAGAAGGGCACATTGTGCTGACCAGACGCACGCATCCATTCGCGAATGATTCTTCATGAGGACCGGTCAACGCGGCATGAAATTCTCAGTGAAAAGAACGCGTCGGAGCTGCGACTGCGATGCGACAAGCCCCTATTCTTCATCATATAGACGCACGCATGTCAATCGCACGCATCCAGTATAAATTGCCCTTCTGTCGCAGCCGAAACGCTGCTGAAGAGCAGGCGTTTGCGGCGTCACACGCATCCAAGGCGATCGTACCCTAACCTCATTCATGGGGTACACGCCTCCTTGACCGGTCGTCATTTGAGATTCCCCGCAAATGTATGCGTGCGTCTGACGTGCGATTGACGCACGTATCCAGCGCAGGCTCTT
The DNA here is from genome assembly GCA_000688135.1 of Ancylostoma ceylanicum. Lineage (NCBI taxonomy): Eukaryota > Metazoa > Nematoda > Chromadorea > Rhabditida > Ancylostomatidae > Ancylostoma > Ancylostoma ceylanicum. Next base: position 111,853 of record JARK01000130.1, on the reverse strand, counting down.
CTTCTTAACTCGCAACTTGACGCTTTGTGGTCCGAAGGTTGTGGTATTGTGAAACCACGCTATGAACCACGGGTAATCTGTGCTTCCATAGTGGGTTTCCAAACTTTACCCTGGTGTGGTGGTCGATCCAACGAAGGTTTTGCGGAGGCAAATGATAGAGTACAGGAACTCCCAAACAGTCCAGGGTACCCGTCAATGAGGTAATGAGATTTGTTTTGGGCTAAGGCGGGCCAAAAATAGCGCATATGAGCACCGGGTCCAATAGTGGCTAAGACCTGCGCGTTAGGGACCCGCTATAAATCATGGGTTAACCAGGGTAGAGTAGTGACTGCACACTATTGTAGAAGTTGAGAGCATTAGTGTCGGGTTAACCGGTGACCAGGACAAATACCCCTTTCGTCGCATTCCAGGCATGGACGAGTGATGGAAGCAGAACCAGAATCAGGAGCTTCATCTCACATAAATGAACCTTACTTGCAATGTAAGTGCTATGATTGCATGATTGTCAACAAGAGCTGACTTGTTCTGACACGTATTATCACGGATGCAGCAATAATTTGATGCGAGAATGACGCGAAAATGAAGAATTTTAATAGGAAAAACCGTGCAGACACAGAATTGACCATATGCCAAACAGGTAGCGGGCTCCGAGAGAGTTCCTGTTGAAGAATCTCCTCTGTATCGAACTTCTGATCTCCCAATCATTAAGAAAATTGCTGAAATCGGTAGCTAAATCCAGAAAAATGTAAATCTGAATGAAATTTCATGCTATTCCACTGCCACAGAGCGAAATTGTGTCAGGTATCCGCAGCAAGGCCAATTGAACACGGAGTTACGTCGACGATCCTTTCTCCGGTCACTAATTGGCGAAAGTAAAAACTTGAAATGGAGAATTTTCTACGCAAAATATTTTTAGAGCGAGCCATGCTGTTGCGAAAAGAAAAAACAAATTTTAGAAAATTTTCGTGTTGAGGTGCAGAAGAGGCTTTTCAGGGAAATACTGAGAACAATCAATGGAAACATTTTCTTAGAAATGAAATCCTATGTATATTTGTGGTTTCACTAGGCCATGGACCTTTGGAGCTTTCACATTGTTGAAAAACAGTTGTCCGCAGTGTATTTCTGCTTAGGAATGGAACTGTTAATATTATATTATGGGGAGAGTTGGTACTTTTGAAAGAACACAAAAACTGACGAAGGAATGTCACCAATATATTTACCCGTTTCGTTCGCTATTCCACATATGAGGTAGTAGGATTAGGTATTAGGTCCTTCCGGGAATTCGTCAATATAACATGCACTTAGTACATATAGTATGAATATTTACACCTCCTGGCTAATACATATTAATTTTTAGCTGTACCATCATCACTTGTTTTTCTTCATTCTTTTGATCGTACTGTTTTTCCTGCTCTGATTCTGAGCAAACTACCCATATTTGGCTTGCATTTGCATCAGAATTTTCTAAAAAAAACGAGCAAATGAGCAAGAACTTGTTGGTATATAAATAGGTTTTTGTCCGTGATTCGTCTGTGACCACTGGTTTGGTTACCCACGTCTCTTGGTAACTGCTCTCTTGGTTCTCTATCATTGGATGTTCAGGCCATTTGCTGCTGGATAACGAACGTATCTATGTACTTGCAGGGGATTTTTCATGAATTTTCACCGGTCAACGCGACATGCACATCCTGAATGAAAACACCGAACCGGAACGCGGCCCCACGGCGGCGTGCGGCTGAGCAGCGGTAGGTCTTCGACGGGGCCTATACTTCATCCAAGAAACATTGGTGTGTCAAACGCAAGCACCAAGAATATATTGATTAAATCAAAGGGAAAAATCAAAAAATGTCAAAAAATCAAGAGAATGACCACTGGAATCACACAAAAACTGCAGCTCCAGGACAGACAAGTACGAATTTATTTTTGAGATCGGGGAAATAAGAAATAGGAAAAAATTAAGAAAAATAAAGAGTGATGAAAAAAATTACTTTTCTTCAGTGAAGACACCTACAGAATTTTTTTGCTCTGCGCTCTCCTTTCATAGGTGATCCGTAGAATTAATTGCCTCGATATTTCCAGCCCAGTTTCCACCTGGGAGATTAGAACAATCCCCAAGTAAATTAGTAGTTCTACTTTTCTTTGGAAAATTAACTATTATTCCGGAAAATACTCATGAAAATTAAAATCTTTTCCCGAAATCTTACGACCAATTCTTGAGAAAATCTTATTTTTTCACCCAGGACAAATCCACAACGAGTAATCCACAACCAGCGCAAGTTCGCACTCGCAGGCTATTCAGTTTCAGTTGTGGTGTCATACCAATTACCGTGGTCACCTCGAAACTCGAGAGCGAAATGACCTCATTTCCCTCGGTCCACAGCGTCATTCAGAGAGCATTCACATTCACTCAAGTCGTATGCTGTCACTTTTTCTGTACATCTATGAGTCTCTTCAGTACATTTCGATCACTACGATTCAGTGTTGAGCTTCCATACCTCGTCTTTATCATTGCTATTGGTGAGTCGTCCATTTTTTCTGGATTTTTTTGTGGAGTTGGCTTGATTAATGTGATCTTGTCACTTAAGGTAAGGAAACCTCAAGTCAGCTAAGTCTTAGAGAACATTGAATGCAAAGAAATTGTGCGCCCCATAACGCTTTTCACTCTCGACGCGTCGTAATGACAATTTTGAAATGTCCTGCGTTTAGCGCTGGGGAGGGGTGTACGAGTCGCAGAAGTTTATGCACAAATACCAGACGTATAGATTTATGAATTTATTTCCAGAACATTTTGACCACAATGTCAACTTTAGACCTTTGTTCCAGCAAATTCAACCGCCTGCCACAGTTACCACCAGCTGCAGCAGATCCAAGCAGCTCATGCAGCTCATGCCAGAGGTGTAACCCTGGCTACGAACTCTCCTGAGATCCCGCTCTATCAACCGATGGACAAATGCTACTTCAGGTCACCGCCATATAATGCGGATGGTATGAACTCACAGCTGATGCTTTCTGCACCCAATGAATTTAATTTAAAACATAGAAATTACCCCAAAGAAGTTGAATTTTCAGAAATTTTGGCCGCATCTACGGTGTTTCCTCTCCCCGATGCGTTGGCTGTGTCAGCAGGAGGCCGGATTACCTGTGGATTTGACGATGAGCGAGAGTACTGCAGCTGGCACAACGCTCTCGACGCGGATTTGAAGTGAAAATTTTCTTAAAGGAATACCTCTAAACTTATTTTTGTGACACCGTAGAATCTACCCATTTGGGAACATGACATAAATTTAATTCCACAAGCTGGGAAAATTCCACAGCTTCGCTCAATTTACTGTGGATTTCAAAGTCATGACAGAAACAACTCCTGGGCGTTGTGTCAAGGAGTAGATCATGGATAGAAAGCGAGAAAAATCAACTAGTGTTCAGAATATACTGGATAGGCCATGCCCTCTGGGTTTTTTTTTTTACAAAATACGTATCCCCACAGGCGTTGGGTAAGCCACGCCCATTAGAAATTAAAAGGAGAATAAATATACAGCTAGGTAGTGTTGGAACGGTCTGTTAATTGGAGCAGTTTCAAATTACTGGCTTCTGGGAAGAATTCTATAGGAACTTGATTTTCTGGGTAATCACAACCCAACCCTGTTGCCCCGTGCTCCACCTTTTTACCCGTAGGGAGTGTGCTCCAAGAAGTTTCATTCAGAATGAGCTGGTTCCACGCTGTACACCAAAATAGCATATGTACGTAGGTTTCCCAACCAACAACAAAAAATAAGCCAATACAAAATTTTGATTTATTTTTCAACGTAATTTCAACAATTGAGCGACCCTCAAGGAGAAGGGGGGGGGGGGGGGCGTCTCAATGCGTACTGCCCCGGTTTATTTTTAAAGGGCACCATGGAATGAAGCGACTGTTTTTGGACAGATAATAGTGTTCGGTTTCCATGAAATTTCAATGAGTTCTAGTAATGAAACTTATAATAATCGAAGTTTTCATTCATACTTTTCTCATTTTTTCTTCGTTTTCATAACGGGGAGTACATAAAGGCAACGAAATCGTGATGCGATTCTATGAAAATACGCTCCAGTGTCAATATGTATTTGTTTAAAGACAGTGTACCACCTCGTATCCCTTTTCAAGACTTTCCAGGATCCTGGGCCATCTCAATATTCCGGCAATGTCCACAATTTTTTTTTTCAGAATGGGCTCTGAATCCTCATTCCAGGCCGAGGTCTTCAACCCTTCCAAACACAGAGTTTCTATTCCCTTTTGAGTGACTTTTGACGTTCATTCTTGGAAACAGAGTCGCAAGTAGATCAAAAAGGTATTGATAGTCCCAGTACGAAAAACGAGCTGAGACACTGCCTTTAACAAATTTTTTCTCGTTACTCATTCGGTACATACAGAAACTGTAGGGATCATCTCCCGATTTACGTTTGCTCACCGTGGTGGTCTTCCTGCTTTTGCAAGGATGTTGCGCGCAATATCCACAGGCTCCCCCCCCCCAGACGCAGCAGATAAGGGACTAAAGGGACATCGAGGATTTTACTGAGGGCGAACTGCCTTTCGCTTCGATAGCATTGCAATTTTCAATTCTAAAGCCAGTCTATGCCGATACCTTTGGGACAAAGTCCACAAAACGTGGATCCAGAATTTTACGACTCTTTATGGGGGCCAAATCAAGCGCGCTTTTGCGATATCTGCGACCTGTGGATATTTTATGTTTATGGGGTCATAAAAACGGAATAGATGGGTTTCCGGAAATTTATGATGAGCTTAACAAAGAGGCAATGAAGAGAGGGAGGTTTTCTGCCCTGGTTTTAGGGATAATTTTAAATTAGGGTACGATAACTTTCCTGACTCTAAAAAGTAGTTCAGCAGCAAAACTCTCCCCTATCCAGGAAATATTCCGGGAATCGGTGGTTATCAGGTACAAGGTGCTTTGGCGTCGCTTGATCGCTTTACTTCTGGGACATCTACAAATTCCTCGTGACGCTATGCAACAGGGACAGACATCAGACAGAATTTTGTGGACAATTTTTGTGCGCAAAAATGTCCAGAATTCTCGAGGAACTTCTGGATCTTCTAACGCTAGGAGATCATGCACGCCTCCGCTGAAAATCCTTGAAGAGCCTCGATAGATGACTTGTAAAGTCTCTTGTCTATTTGTTTCACCTCTCTATGGTCCACATATATGGACAAAATCTTGGATTTTTCCCATTTGTAGATTTTCGAAGCACAACCACCTTATGCTTCACGTTTTGGGCCATAACTTTTCTGTCTTCTTTTGATTTAGCGTTCTGGCCACACCAAGAGTGTATGAAATAGAGGGTGTGGAGCGTTATACCTGAAAAGGGCGGGGCGACTAAGTTCTGCGAGTGGTCAATCCACCTAATTAACCAATCACAGAGCCTGTTCACGCCGCCCATTCCCAGGTATAGCGTATTACACCTTGAAATAAAAAAATGCAGCTTAGAGACTCGAAAAACTTAAATACACCCGAATTCTCGTCTAATGTTTCGTTCTAATCCGTGAACTATGTACTTAAGTTATATAGGAGGCGGGCCTGTGAACTGAACGATCTAAGAGAAAAATTCTGGGGTTTAGCTGTCAAAAAAATAATAACAATGCTTCGAAATCCATTTTCAAGCGCCTTGTAACAAATTTTCATTTTATTTCCATTTCCATTGCCTACTTTCATCACTTCCTCTGTTTTTTTTTCATGGCAGTCAGGGCAAACTGGTTTCATCAGCTTTCGTTCACTTTCAGGTTCTCCAAGGCTCAACGAAACTCCTTTTTCGATGCTGACAGATTTGAATGCAGTAATCCGCGGAGTTTTTATCCCAGTACGTTTCTGACGAGCGCTGAGCTTTTTCTTGAAATCCTCTCTTCATCACTTTCTTCCTGTCATTCACTTCAGGTGGCTACTTCCTGCTCGTGAAGGGAGACCCGAGTGGTTTTTCGCGTAAAGCCGTGTTGGAGACGACGATTCCTTGCCAGTATGATCCTGCTGTTATAAAATTCGAGTAAGTTGTTATAGTAGAAATAGTAGTAAAAGTTCATGAGATCTAAAGGAGAAACCAAACTTCAAAGAGCGGGTCATCCATAAAAATTTGAAAATCCCGGAAAAAATTCATTATTTTTTCTATCTTTGCTATATCTATGTTTGGCTAGTAGCCTTTTCACAATGGGCTTCTGTGGCGGTAGCTTTTCCGCGGCCTCGAAAAGCACGCGGCGCGACCGCGTGGCTCGAGCAGTAATCCTCTCCGCGGCAATAAACTATGGGGTTTTCTCGATAGTTAGGCAGTTTTCTTATTAGTTAACATCAAATGTGTTGAGCAGCTATCAAGAAAACCAAGATTCGCCACTGCGATGACGATTCCATCGTGAGCGGCGCGGTCGCGCCGCGTTCTTTTCAGGGCCGCAGAAAGGCCATTGCCATCGACGCGCACTGCACGAATTTTCGAGAAATGTCTCAAAATTTCAGCATCTGGTCGCTCACCACCACACCCGTACTACGCTACTGTGTATCGTGGGCGAACGGCACGGGACTCTGTGAGGTAAGATAATAGCCTTCATTTTTGGTAATGATTAGCATAGCTATTGATCGAAAAGTCTCAGAATCGCATTTTCCGTTCATGTAAAGGGTGTATTCTCCTTTTAAGAACGCAATCGCTGCTCCAAACCCTCTAAACTTCACCATACCGCATTCCGTTGATCCTACATCAGTCCGGATAGAGGTGTTGAATATAAACAGCCAGGATATCATCCTCATTGATAGCCTGTACTACGAAGGACGGATTTGCGAGCTGGTGAGTTGTTCTAATTAGCTGCCTATATAGTAAACGAAAAAAAAGCAAGTAAACAAATAAGTCAATAAACAATGAGGTTGATCTACAAGAACAACAATTCTGATAAGCAATTTCTAACCTCTTTCCAGATTGACGAAGAACAAACAACAGGCACCACGTCCGAAACACTGATTCCCATAAAACCGTCTCCTGTAAGTACAGTGCACAGTTCTTATATAGGTGTAGGCGTTATACCTGGAAAGGGCGGTGCGGCTGAGCTCTGCGAGTGGTCAATCCAACCAAGTAGCCAATCACAGAGTCCGTCCGCGCTGTCCATTCCAGGAATAACGTCCTGCACCATTATTATAACTATGGTTTCTGCGAAATTCGCACAGAAGTTGGAAGAACCTTGTATGAAGGCGCATGTGATAATAAAATGTTAAGTTTTAAAAGGGATTTTTATCTTCGAAAGACTACAAAAAAATTTGTTGCAAAGGAGTTTTGCCTATTTCCCCTTTTCTTTAACCAATATTTATTCGTTTATTTTACTTATTTCGTCGTTTCATTATTCGTTGATAGATGATAATAAACATAAACATAGAGATGTCATTGGAATTCCCATAGCCGTCGCTGAAAAAAAATAATTTTTTTTTCGAAATTTCAACGCTACTAGAATGTTATGTGATGAGGAAGGTTTTTAAATAATTTAACCATGCACAGAGAAGTGTTTGAAACATTATAGTGATTTCATTATACTAAAATATTAGTGCAAGTCCTTCAATATTGCTTCTAATGACGTGCAAGCATATTGCCTACCCTATTTCCAGATCGAGCCACATTTGTCCATCCGTAAAATATCCAGAGATACCATTGGTGTCCAGGCCGTCATGGATGTACCGGACAGTGAGGCTTCTACCGATGTTCGCGATGGTAGAGCTGTAGATGAAGTGGCACCGATTGAGGAACTGACTCCAATAGCCGAGTCTGCATTAGAGGTATAGGTTCCATTCAGGCGTAATTGGTCATTACAGTGATTTTACAGTTTAATTTAGTTAAATTTACAGTTTAATTTAGTTAAAACTCTTCTGGTCATAAAAATTAGGATAAATAGCCCTCAAAATTGGTCCTCATGGCCTGAAAGTATTGTAAAAGATTAGAGTGAGTTATGAGGACCTACTTATATCAGGTATTGTTATTTTGTAAATTGCTGATTACATCCAGTCCTCACATATTTCCCCTGGTTTCTAAAAGCTTCAAAGCCTTCGAATTTTTCCTCCAGATGGGTATATCCCATATACCTGGGTATAATAATGATAAGCCTAGGGTAAATCTAAGGACCTTCCCTTGGGTGGGATCTTGGGCCTTTCTATGAAAGACGTTCTTCGCCCTCTAGGTGATGCTAAAACATCAAACATCCAGAAATCTTGTCGCTATGACAAGCATCCGGTTCCGCTGGGAAGTGAAAATTATTCCTGTTCCCAGTAGAAGGCGAAGTGCGCGAACAGAGGTCAAGTATTTTCTCATCGAACGCTTGTCATTGATCCTGAAATGAGATCGCCGATTTGATAGCGCATTTCACCCTGTGGCCGAGCCGGAACAGGCATAGTGAGTGAAAGTTATCCGGAAATTCTGGATTACAGGGCTGTAGAGAACTAGGCTGAGGTGCCAGCGCAGCTCAATTTTTAGAGAAAGAGCAGGAAGCAACAAATATTCCAGGATCCTTCATTATCTCCAGTGATTGGCACATTCGATGTGGGTTTGTTGGTGAAGGAAACAAGTTATAAGTATAGGTATTTTACCCTCTATTTCCTCGTAAATGGGATTTTTTACATAAATGGTGACCGTGATTTCGAAAAAACCACAGAATCCTGGAAAAACGTCCCTTTCCCCAAGAACCAATCCTGTTTTCCAGCTAAATGCTGACACGATCGAAAGAGCCGCTGATTTCGTCGCATGCGAGGCCCTGACTTGTGATTTTAACCATAATCACTCCTGTTTCTACAAACTCAGCGGATTTGGTAGCACGTTAGTTCCTTAACCTTTCTGGATAACGCTACAGTAAAATTGCCTAGGGGTACTATGTCCTTTTTTAGGTCTCCTTGGCTCATTGGGACGAGTTTCGTTGGAAATCGCCACACAGGTGTTCAACGTCTGAACTCTGAGGATTCCGATAGAGGTGAGATCCTGTCATCATTGATTTTCTTGATCTAGGATAAGGATATGACCAAAGGATTTATTTATTGCTTCCAGTCGGCTTCGCATACGTGGGCCGTGATCATATAGACGACTCCAACGAGGTCTTCGTCATGGAATCGCCAAAATTCGCAATATCCACCGACGCTCGCCTCCTATTTGACGTGTACCTCAGATCACACTCGCCTCGACTCAAGGTCAGATCAATCCTGACTCAGTTCCATGGGTGACTCGATAGCGGATTAAGGGATTAGTAGTGCGCTATCCTCCGGAATGTACGACTGTAGACTTTTATTGTCTTTTTCATCCTCTTTGTGGGATATAACTCCTGAGTTTTGTGGATTTTATGGGTTGCAAGAAAGTGATCACACACGAAAAGTGATCTCGGCTCATCCAATCAATTCCAGGAATGGCCAGTTAAAGGCCTTCCTTCACCGCTGTTCCTACAATCGATACATTTTTAATTTAGCCCCTTTCTAATGTTTTTTTTACACTTATAAGACTGTGCTGAATTTTCCTTTTCCTTTTCCTTACCATTTTCACAAATTGAAGTTGAAAAATTGCAAACATCACGCACAACTCGCTACGAGTACCTATCAAAAACCAGTGGAACACTAAGGGTCCTGATACACTAAGGGTGGGGAGAGGGAAATTTTGGAAATTTTGGTCACACTCCTAGGTAACCATGTGAGATGGCCCAAAACCGAAATTCCGAAAGGAGCAAGGAAGATGAGAAAATTAGCATGATCTCGTCACTTAATCTCCTACTTTTTCATACTTTTCTACCTCTCCGTATCCTCTAGCATCTGACTGATCTTGCTTATTTTCCTTCCATTTTTCTTCCATTCGTTCTATCCGATCAATTATTTGGTGCGTTTCCCTACATTTTCTTCACAATTCGATTTTTTTGCCTCATCCCTCCAAAAAGGCATATGTAGATACCTATTCGAAGGATAGAGAGACTGGGTAGTGTACTACGAAATTTTTCCTATTTTTCAGTTGGAAAGTCCGACCTCGGTGATTCCCGACATATTCGCACAGTATTTCGGTTGCTTTTAGGAGTACCAGAGGAGATTAGCGACTAGTTCATTCTGGTTACCCGTATGTGGTTAGGGAACGAAACGGGCGATTAGTTACCCATTCTTTTAAGTAATTTTTTCCTTTTCTTTTCTATACCAAGATTAACATCACTAACATTATTTCCTATTGAATTTCGGATGACTTGGGTGACTTCTCTTGGATCAGGAGACCGTCCAATACCAGATAAGACGCAAGCTCCCATACGATTGAGTGGCATTCTACCTTGTGTTTCATTTTTGGTGTGTGCTCGGCTTGTGATACCATTTGACCCTGCACCGTTAGCAAAACATAATCTCGGCAAATTTCGGGAAGGGAAGCCGAGCATTCAAGGATGGGACTCCGCGAAATTCATGTGTTCGGACTGTAGATCTGGGGATTGACGGTGGCTCAGAGCGTGATTGCTATATTAAGTGAGCTTGTGAATTCATGCTAAGTTCCAAAAAATGACCGTTCTGGAAGAGCACACTGAGTCACACAGGTGCAGGAATCAGATCTTGGGTTGCACTCCTCATCCCAAAAAAAGGCACCTAAGCTATCCGTTCTTGTGGTCAAATAGCGGTTGCTTCGTAACCGCTATTGACCACAAGAACGGATAACCTCACTTCAATGGCATCAAAATGCAGAGGATTTGGTGAAGCAGCTAGTTTCGCCATTGAGGAACAGCCTTATTTTTGTGTTTATGGGGTTCAGAGAAGGTTTATCAGATAGTTTGCCTCGACCATTTCCGGGTTAGGAGACAGGGATTTACCAAAACGAAAGCCAACATAAACTAGTTGGCAACCTTGAGTGAAGATTCCTTCCCTGGAGCATTCTTAGGGAATAACTGGAACCCAAAAAATATTCACATATTCATGTAGGTACAACGAAATAGCTCGGTTTTCTCATTGCTCGCATCTTCTCGGATTCTTAAAGCCTACCACTTGCTTCCAGAATCGATATCTATTTCAGGTATGTGTCGACTCCTTCGACGACTGTCCCTACGAGTCGCCGAGGATATCAAAACACGAATTTTGGCTCCTGGATAGGTCCGTGGAGCTGCGGAAAGGAGTAAGAAAAGTGAGACCTGAAATTTTTCTGTGGTCTTTCTTTGCTTATTTTGTTGAGAGAATGAAATCCTAGTATTAAGGCGATCCATTAGTTTCTTCTATGAAAAATAAATCGTTCCCACACTTTCTTCCTTTTTCCCTTTTTTTTTTCTAACCAACGTTTTTTCAAATGCCTATGTAGTGCACATTATTCCGTTATATTCGAAAAGAAAAAAACTCCGTACAGAAATAATAAATGAGCGGATTCGAAGTAGAGAACAAGAGTAAAATCCAATAAATGAAAAAAGCATGAATCAAAAAATATGATTCTTATCCTTTCAATCAGCATCATTTAGGTCTATTTTATCGCCACTTCCGTACGGCAAAACCAATTCCTGGCTGTGGACCGCGTGCGGGTGGCGTTGGATGGAAAACCGTGTGAAGCTCGCTGACCCGGAAATGCAGCATCAGACGTTCCACTTCTGTAGTTGCTTTTTTCTTCCTTTCCAAGAGAAAAAAACATTCCCTTTTGAACAATACTGGTTCATGTTCTATATTCCTTTATTTCCTCCTGATTTTTCATTGTACGCCTATAATCAAAGAATATTTGGGGGGTTCAGCTATTTGTAGCGAGACGTGTACCGTTATACACCGTTTGAGAGGCTGATTTCGAATCTGCTTTCCTCATTTGTTCTGGTCAAATGTGTGGAGCACCTTCCGCACGGAACTCAATAACCTTATCGTTATCCTTTTTTCTTAGGCAAAATGTTCTAAAAGACTAAATTAAATCTCTCCACTCCGGGCAGGCCGGGGTTCTGCCACTCAACTTTTCACAAGGAAGACCGCGTCATATGTATGTATATGCAAACGTATCCGAGATCAGCACCGCAGTTTGCTTACGATAGTATCCATCCCCTTATAATGGCTGGACCCTCTACGTATTCTCTTCTTGTCAGTTCTACCAAATGAGATTGTTCTGTTTTCTGCTTCAAATGTAGTTTCCTACACCCCTTTTCAATTTTTTTAAGATTTTCTTTTCTCCGGACAGATTTTCACATTCATTTTTCTTCTTTTTTAAGGCTCCTTCACGCATACCTGTCTGAATTCTCTTGTCACAAGTGCCTGTTGATTTATTTTTCTTTCCATGATTTCCCTTATCAACGTGTGTGGAATTCTAAAGTAGCATTGAAGGTGATTCTGTTCTTTCTTCTCGCATGAAGAGTTTTTTTTTTCAGATTTTCTTGGAATTGTTCCATTGAAATTTTAGTTTTGCTGCTCGACAGCAAACTGTAATTATCTGCTACCACCAGTGGCGGAAGCAGAAAGTGGAGAAATGGGCGGGAGGTGGTGGTGGGGGCGG
>JARK01000130.1:72806-98735 GCA_000688135.1 Ancylostoma ceylanicum | reverse complement strand
CCCTCCCTTTCGTCCGTCAATTGCTACCATATTTTCGAAATTTTTGACAAAAAAGTGAGCGCATTCTTCTTTTACCCAACAAATTCATGGCCGACCCGAGAGCTTCCCGATGCTAGTCCAGATTTGCACCGCCTACATACACATGCACAGAAGTGTACCCAAATATTGGGATAGGAAAGTTCTAAAAGGAAACCTAAGATTGACCTGGGCCACAGGTATCATTCAAAGAATGGGTTATCTTATACCTATAGACTTGCTTACGGTCACGTGTGGGTAAATATGTTGATAGGTGGCTGGATAAGGGTAGGTTCAGGAATGTGAACACATACATCATTGGTGTTCTCAATGAAGCATCCGTGCCTTGAAGTTCAGTGATTTCACCGCGTATATGAAGTATTTGTTCAGTTAGCAAAACTGGGGTAGGTAAGGAAAGCGTGGGTTATTTCCTCATAACTTATGGTACAGTATGGACAAAGTTAGCATGTGATACCTATGCAATGGTTATTATGCAGGCGCCATTTCTGGGTGTAGAATAAACTAATCTGAGCCGGTAGAGCTTCAGAATGCCTCCTCCAATCTGTTTGAGGAGTTGGTTGCTTGGCCCTAACGAAAATTACTAGTTTTAAGCTCTTACCAGTTGTAGAATTTTCGTCGGATTTGCTGAGGACGACTTCTAACCTGCTGAAATTCTACAATGACCTCGGATATCCACACCAACACCTATGATTCCATGGATAGCCTTTTTTTCAAGGGAAGGGCACAGGAATTTCGTTCTGACTTTCGTTCTGAATAAAAGATCACGTCGATTCTGCGAACTTCCTGGCTTTGTTACTTACTTGAACCAAGAGGTCCAAAGACGAGATTTCAGGATAACCAAAATTCAACCTATGCTGTTTTCAAACCATCACTATTCAAAGGCAATTGTGGCATGATGTGAAAGGCCAGGCCGTATCACTGACGCCTCATACAGGGATTAAACTATTCAAAACCACTTTCGAACGAGGCCAACGACATCCTGTTCAACGGGCCGCCGTTCACACCCTTTGCATACGTACATTCGCGGATGTGCTTAGCGTCAACCCGTCAACTTTTACTGCGTATCAAGCCCATATCTCACGAAAAACATGTCCTTAACCCTGAAAAATACCCCCACTTACCCGTTAACAGCGCACGAACTACGCGATTTCTGAGCGGCGGCGGTGACGGCGACGGTCGACGATGACCACGGATTTACTGCTGTATCGGCTCATTGCCTTCTACGCACGCATCACTGGCTGTCCCAATTCGAAACTCCTCCGATCAACGAGGGTTGAATGTTTGGTTGACCTCTTTTGGCTTATACATTCCTCGGCGCGGCTTTCTGTCTTCTGCCACCAGCTCCGCCCCCCGTACTACAGGAAGATTCGGTTTTGTGTGGTTTCTTACTGGATCGCCGATCCGCACGCAGTTATGGCGCAGGCATGTCTCACGCTAGTCGTTTTCTCTTCTGAATATCGTGCAAATACCCTCGTTGACAGTTCCATCACGTAGTTCCTGAACAGTTCATACTCCTGTAATTTCCTTGCCTTACCCTGTCCCACCTCCTATTCCTGGTAGTTTCGTCAGGGTTCACTGTGCAAACCTTATTTTCCTAGTTGTGGTCTGCTCGCTCCTTTCACTTGTTATCCTTCCCTGTCTTCAGATACCCAATGAGCCTCTGAATGCATCATCGAGATTACCCCTGTAAATATGTTGACGCTCGTGCCAACGATGAGTGAATGTGAGGGACGGTAACACGCTCTCCTTGAGTAATCTCAGTGATTGATGTCTCAGACATCTCAGAACACTTGCTCACAATTGATTGGTTCTAATGGCATGGGCTCTCGGACCATAGGCCAAAAAACTGTACATACATACAGTTTCCAGCAGGAGATATCCCTCGAATAAGGGAGTATGACAGTTTACTCCATCCGTCCACCGGGAGCGATTGGCTCTAAAACAGTTCTTCGACCACGAGAACCATGAAGCCGGACTCTGACAAGAAGATCGACGCTTAACGGAGAAGACTCCAACCCAAACCGTATTGGGCACACGTGGGTTGTAAGCCTATATTTTCGGCAGATCAGCTACGAATAAGAACAAGCTGGGTGGTTATAAAGAGTAGAGGAAGGACGAAGACTTCGGTTCAATGGTTCAACGAAATTGCGAGATTTCGACAAAAAGAATCGAAGGAATTCGAGAAAACTGGACCACTTCCTCAACTGGAAGACCGCTCCTTGTATAAATGAGCAGATCTGCTGGACTCTTCGCGGAAGAAGCCAGACACATTCTGTGCTGTCGCGATAAAGAGAAATGAATAAGGAATGAATAAAGTGAGTATGAGTCACGGAAATATGTTAGGTGAAACAAGACAATCTGTAACAAATCAACAGCTATGGTTAACCCGCCTATTTATAGGTTGTTCCAATCGTGACGATAGTTGGGTATCTGTGCATATTGCTCGTTCTCCTCTCCACCCTCCCCAATTCCTGCGCATTTTCCCGCATTATTTGTCTCTTCGACGTCGTCCCAACTATCTTCGCCACTGAATAAGAAAAGATCATAATCCTATCATATTTTAATGGAATCTTGTTCATATTTTTTGAGCTATCATGAACCACTCCTATGATATGGCCGTTATATGATCTTCCTGGTGCAGTAATAAAAATAACTGGTAAGTTCAATAATTCAATATACTTTTGTGGGATTAATTCCACTATGCCTCCTTCCATCTCGGATCGTGGTTTCTTATACTCTCCAAGACTTCTCGGAAACATCTCGATATTCAACAAAAATCTGACGTTCATATCCAGGGATAATATTCATGAAAGCATAACCTGGTGAAACTAACAGGCTATGAAGCCATATCGCCTAACCCAACCAGCATCGCCAATACTGCGCTGCCTAGAGGTTAACCAGTCACGTTAACCATTGTCAGTTTGTGCAGTTAATGTTTCATGAATTTTAGCCCAGTTTGCTGGGACTCTGAAGGGTTAAAAACCCCGAGTATCAGCAATATGAGACGAGAGATATTATTGTGATCCCAATTAATGATGTCATTTTTGGACGCTATTCTTTTAAAAACTCTTGTTTATTCTTCTTAAAAGAGAATATTTTCGTGTTCATTGATAATATGATATTCAATGATATTGATCTCCAGCCCATAACGGGTAAATGGGATTTAACCTGATCATCCCAAGTATTCAAAAATATACACTTGTCTCAAATATTAAGAGATACTCCTCTCACTTTCCGTTCAAAAATAGTTCCGAAAATAGATCTCATCCACACATCGGGTACATTCCGAGTATTTCATGTTTATGCATTTGCATTATGGTGAATCCCTTTTGGGTGCATTCAAAATATATTTGATAATTTTTTTTTCATAAAACTTCATAAACTCATAAATAAATTCATTGAAGTAAATTCCACCTCTCCTCCTTTGCAATATTGTTCCCATTTTCTTTTATAAACGCCTAGAAATTGACTGGGTAAAATTTTCGCGCAAAGAAGCAGAAGAAGAACTGAAGTAGAAAAATGTTGGAGTTAAAGGATATTTTCGATGTTATGTAATCCAATGTTTAGCCTACACTTACAATCTATCAGCTAATGTTTGCATGTGTGTTGAAACTGTATCATCACTTATTAATTTTCGTGAAAAATTTTTTCCGTTTGTGAAGCCCCACACGTTATAGCTCGAATTTTTTAACTGTTACTGGAAAGTTCCACCAATATTACAGGAATGATAGATCGACTGCTGCTATGCATTCTCACGCTGTGTACGATAAAATCAGGTGAGAAATATACTCAAGATCATGTGACAATTTTTCCATACCACAGCTGTTCGCATCTGCCAACTCCCCCCTTCTCTCTACAGCTCAACATCCTTACTAGTTTTCCCTTTTACTTCCACGACAGTACAATACTAGTAGAAAAGTGCGTGATTCCCAGACACACACGCAGACCGCTAGCGTTGCGGAACCCCTTTGCCACCGGCCGATGTTTGCTTAAACTACTGAAACGGGTCTGTGGAATTCGGACAGCACACGTGTGGTCGCTGTGTACGCAGCTGCCCTCTTTTTAGCTGCAAGCTGTGGGGCAAGCTGAACAACTTGGGATTTGGGCCAGGAGAACCTGTGTCTATCAAAAAGGTGCGCCGGTACGAAAAAAAAACATTGGAATAGCAACTCAGGAAGTTTTCGCGTCACGCAACCGGAGTGCAAGCACCTCCACTTACAGTAATCTATTTGAGCGTCGATTGAATTGTGATTGGTGTGCAATGGGATCAATGCACCACATTTTACAACTGCTGCTCTGAAAGCCCTTGAAAGCTTCACATGGGGTTGCTGGAGGTGCAGATAATGAGTAGCGAGATTATTTTGGATGACACTTTTGATTTTATTTGTTTTTTTTTTTGAAATTAACCTTTCGACTTTGTTCCTTTCAGCCATCTGCTGCCAACCACCTCCTCCAGCCTACCAACACGATCCTCAACCGATGATGCGACCAGTTGCTGTTCCTGATGTCGCCGCGCCGCCTCCGGTTCCTGCACAGCCGCAAATCGCCTTCCCAATGGGGAACGCCAGTGCGTGTTCTAATCCTACCAGTTGACCCTCAAACGGAAGTGGTCAAATCCGACGGATTCGTGGAATTCTGCGAATAATTGTGATTTTTTGTAGTCACTGAAGATGCACCGAATCCTCTGAGGATGGGCCCACTGAACAACGGCGTAGCGCAGCACAACGCCATTGATGGCCCTGTGATTTCGATACAACGTCATAGGGAATTTGCTCCATACCCTGGATATATTCCACCACCACCTGAAGTTCCAACACAGCATAATGCTGGCCAGGTGAGTGGTCTGTTCGTCTTGGGTTTGCGCCGGACAGGAAAGTAATTCCAGACGACATCACCAGTAGGACCACCTGTCTTTGCACACCTGAACGACGTCCGCAGTTCGGCTGTTGGTTCAGTTTCGTCGGACCAAAGTGAGGACATGAAATTTTTTAAATTTTTATTCAGATCCTGACAAAAGCATGATTTCTAGAACTATTTAAACAAAAATTTTCCTTGCCAACCACGTAATTTTGGAGCGATCCACAGTGCCAGTTAATTACTTTTGCGTCGCGGAAAACCGCCCATCTAGTCATCCGCGTCGCAGTACCTACGCGTCGCGGCTGGCTAGCTGAGCACTGTGGCTGTAGGGCGTTGCTTTATTGATTTTGCTGACATTTCCCACAATTTCTCTTAGTGTCTTTGTTTCCATTCGGGAAACTATGGAAAACATGGGCAAAACATCAATACCAGCAACGCCCGACAACCACAGCGCCGGCTAGTATGCCGCTACGCGTGGGTGATGCTGCGCGGCAGACCAAATGGGCGGTTCTCTGTGATTCAGAAGTGATTTTTTAGCTCTGCGAATTTTTTATTTCATAATCTCAAAGAAAAATTAGGTGAATGATGATGAAAACCTATCTGCCCCAGAAGAGGTGTCCTTCACCAATTTTCCGGCCTAAATTCCTATGACTTTTCCTCGCTTGCAGTTCATTCCTTCCGCATTCCAGAAAGATTCTGTGAAATGAAACTGTCGATTTAAGTATTTTAACCTTTATCGGAAAATCGTGGAGTCTGAAAATCTGAAAATGTGACGAAGTCACAGGTTTCTCTCTAGACGTTTTCTTTCCGGCCTATTGTGCCATCGTTTCATTTTCATCACCACTGACTCTTCCCTGGGGAAATGGTGGAATACTCTTGTTTCCGGGCTGGGATGCATCACCGAGCTTACCCAGGGTTACCCATAACATCATCCTCAGAATTCACCCATTTTTAACATGTTTATCCTTCACTCCTCGTTATTTCATTGATGAAGGCCGGACCAGGTTATACGGGCACAGATATGGTGCTTTATGCATTGAAAATCAATACCTATTTCCTGAACGAGCCTAGACATCAATGTTTAGAACCGTTCTGTCCAGTAGAGCTTCACGTTTTGCGAGATTTCGCCGCATGCGTTCAACCGGTAACCTTTTCACCAAGTAACGAAAAGTCCACCAGTTGTGATTTCGAGGATGGAACATTTTGCAGGTTCATTCTCTGTTTCCTTCATGGCAACAAATCCTGGGCTGCAAATACTTCATTTTCAGATTCCAGCCCACCTCCTCCCTGTTCCAAATGGGTAAACTGCCCTTACCCTCCCACTACGCTTCAATAGCAGAGCTGTCAGGGCGCTCGGTCCTTTTCCAACCAGAGGGAAATTTCGTCTATGTTCTTTCCCAATATGTGAGTTTAGGTTTTTCCAGATTCTTATGGATTTCTTGGAAGGAGTTTTCAGATGCTATCGGAGGACGAGGAGGTTGCACTTTCTGCTCCTATAACATGCCAGCGGGGTAACGGCATCCTGAATTTCAAGTTAGTCCACCATATGAAGTAGATAAAAACTGATTTCAATCGCAAAAAGCCTCCTTTAAGCTACTGGCTGATCGGAGACAGAACAGCCACGGTGAAAGTCTGCACACAGGACAGTCAGTCCAGATCCTGCACAAAGGTATGTTTTCCTTGGTCGCACTGAAACTTAAGGGCCAAAATCAGCTGAGAGATATCACTGCCGTTGTAATTTCAGCCCATAATCTACACGGATTCGTCGTTAGTTTCCGTGGAAGTCGTGCATCCACAAGCAGAAGTATTCGACATTGAAATCGTCACGTCCAATCTGTCACAGCCAACTCTGTTCATACTCGATAACTTGAGCTATAAGTCAGAGTTGTGTGACGGTTCTTCGAAACAGGTGTGTGCAATGGTTACAGGAAAGCTGTTGAATTTGTTATTAATCAATGCGCTTTATTCTTAGGTAGATTTATTACCCTGAAGGGTGCGTTACATTAAAAAGGGAGCTCATGACAGAACTGGTAAAACAAAGGGAAGGCATAGAAAAATCGTCATAACCATCACACGAGTAAGAAGAGGAATTTCCGCTATCAGCGTTGGAAATGATGTCATGCGCGGAAGTATTGGCAGACAACTGTAAGACTGAAGTTTCTATGAATTCATAGAGACTTCAATGAAGACTTTCTTTCTTGCTCGTACCAAGAGGCGTCGTAATCAGACGGCACCGGAAAATGATTCAGGATTTAACTCCTGGATTTTTACCAATGGTTCCCAAAAAAGTAATCATTAAAGGTGCACATATTCTCGGTATCGTGGGGAAATTTGTTTGAAATTGGATTTTTTCTAGAGGTGAAAAGGAAATGGATCTATTTTTTTCTATTTTTGGCGTAGCTGATAATCTTGTTCGGACGCTATCGACGCAATATTCGGATTTTTGCAAAAACTACCCGAAAACAACCAAATCTAGTGAAAATCTACTCCACAAAATTTAAATTTTCCCAGCGAAGAGTAAAAATTTTTGAAAAAGGTGACCATTCCAGAATGACGCTGACTCTACCCATCCATCCGAAGAGCAAGTGAAAGAGTTTTTCGATGACGATGGAAACAACGACGGAGAAGCGCAGGTCAACGGTGACGCTGTGCAAGCAGAGAATAGTGTATCCGAGCAGACAGGTTGGGACTACTGCACTTTACATTCTTATGGATTGGCTCTCATGTAGAATTGAGGGATTCGTAGGCTGGGAGTGGAAAAACGCTGTGATTAGCTGCAAAATAATATTCTAAGGTAGATTAAAGCATACTGGTACTAGCAAAAATGATAGATATCCAAATGGACTGCCAAACGTCTGCTGTGCTATTTTGTATACGATTCATACCATTTTCGCCAGCAAAACTGACAGAAAAGAAGTTTTTTTTTCAAAACCGCGGATCCCGCGGGTCTGACTGCACAAATGGATATAACTGCCCTTTTAAGAAAAGTTTAAAAAATCACTTCATGTGATAGTTGTCCCAAAATTCTATGTTCTCGCTTAGCTCAACAGCGACAATCCCACCGGGAAGAGGAACCACAGCCGAAGCGATCTCCTGTCAAAATCAAGAACGTGGCAGCTTGTCGACTTCTCGCCTGTACTTTCACGACCAGCATGTGTGAATATAAAAATTACGAGAACAGGAGCATGAGGTGGGGTGCATTACTAATTTTTCTTTCCTTTTAAGTTTTATTAGTGTATGTAGCTTTTTTAAATTTTTCACCCCAAAATAATATTTCAGCTTGGTCGAGTGGAAGCTTGGAAACCACAGAGTTGGAAATATCCATACCGGCATTAAAGATCAGGACGACAACGCTGACGGAGGTAAATAAATCCCAATTCACAGCTAGCCTAGCCGAATGGGGTTCTATCTCCGAATTCATGCAAAATACTCCCATTTAGGATTCCTGTTTGTTGGGACTGATAGCTCAACGCTGGGATTGACCACGTATATTCTGGAATCTCCAAAGTTCTCACTGGACGAAGATGCCCATTTGGTATTTGATGTCTACAGGAGATCGAAAGACATCACCCTTCAGGTGCGGAAGGCGAATGAATGAATGAATGAATGAATGAATGAATGAATGAATGAATGAATGAATGAATGAATGAATGGGATGAATGAATGAATGAATGGGATGAATGAATGAATGAATGAATGAATGAATGAATGAATGAAGGAGCGAGTGAATGAATGAATGAATGAATGAATGAATGAATGAATGAATGCCTAAACAAATGTATTGCTTTTTAGATTTGCATGGACTCCCCATTCCACTGCCCGTACTCAGTCTCACCTTTTGACAAGCGTGTTCACTGGAAACAAGGCGAAACGTTCGTGATTCCACAGAAAACCACAAAGGTGGGTTTTTCCATTTTTCTGGATCCCTGGAGGTAGGGGAGGGAGAATGGTGTAGCAATGAAATGTGCGGATGCGCAGACAGTCAGAGTACTCACACGCAGATGGTGCGGCGCTTGTTAGCGGGTCCGGATCAGTGAAATATATTACTTATAAGTGGAATTGAATTTATTTCATCCCAGTTTGTTTGATTCTGCCAGGCACAGTATTCTCTGAAGAAGTAGTCCTCATGAAGAAGAGCTACAATGTTTATCGAAGAAGTATTTTCCTTATTTTTCTCAGTTTCTTTTATTTTAATCCGTATTTTCTACATATAATTGCACGCCGCACCTTGTAGCACTGTAAAATAAGAGGATTATTGCAGCTGTAAACAATATTTGAGGTGAAAAACCACGCCCTTCTCGTTTAATCCATGTCTTTCCAGATCTTTTTCAAAGCCATTCAATGGAGGAAGTTCAAATGGCTAGCAATAGACAACATACGCTTGGGTGGCTGCCCACAACTGTGATCCTTTCACCCGGTTCCTTCCTAAATCCTATGAATCTCATCGATCTATTGTTGTTTTGTTTACGTCTTCATTTATATGTATGTGTATCTTCACATAACCCTTCGTAGTAATTTGGTTATATCCTTCACAGTTATCCGCCTAAGATTGTATTCGGGTTCATGGGCTTTAAGCCTAGCTTTCATTTCTGTTTCCTCTCTTTGTTTGAATAGTCTTGCATCCCCAAGTTATAGCCAGCTCTGATTGTTTGAAAAACTTCCTCTTTAAAAGGTGATGTCGTCCTTCAGAATCGATTTTGATATTCTAATATCGGAAGAATTTCCAGGCAACGCTGATCACAACGGTATACCTATCTTCTTACAAAAGTGCCAAAAACAACTTGTTAAATCACTTCTTTTCAGAGAGTTCGAGTTGGCCACTGCGACAGCTACCACAAGGAGTTGCGCCGCGCACACGTCAGCCGATACTAATCGATGTCACCGCTGCAACGGCATGCCGCAACTCCTTGTGTTGGATGTCGCGACGGGGACTTCAAACTCTCCAGAATGAAGGGGACCAGAAAGTGGTTTATTGGCACTTTTAGAAGGAAATACGTATACCACCGCGATCAGCATCGCCTGCATATTCTTGGGGTGTTACCCACAAAATCGGGGTGTGCATCGTTATACCTGGAAAGGGCGGGGCAGCCGAGCCATGCGATTGATCAGTTCGATAAATTGACCAGTTGCAGTGATCAGCCGCACCGCCCTTTCCAGGTACAACGCTCCACTTCCAAAAATCGAGGTGAGACACTGCCTTAATGTATCTCTAATTTGTTTGATAAGCTTGTCCATCTCCATTGAAACTGTTCATACAAGCTTTCTCATGGAATTTTGTATCATTTTTCATTCTTTCGAGCCACATTTCACTTCACATCTGTCGATAGTCTTCCTTCAAATCTCACTCGTATCCTCACTGTTTCTTACTATATCGTATTAAAATAGAAATAAAACCTCTCAACAAATGAAAAATCATTTTTGTGAGCGTACCAGACCTGCTTGCTACTGCGGATGGCGATTTATAACAGCTATGAGCTCTTCCCTACCACTAGGTACGTCCTTCGATGTGTGGGGACCATAATACATTCCCCTCCACTCCCATCCCCCCGGACCCTCATCACTATCCCTAGACGGAAAATTTCACGCTGTAAGCACAAACCACCCTTGAAAGGCTAGAATGACCCAATCAGGAAATAAAAATAAAATTCTTTATCCCAACACCACAAAAAAGCAGCTTATGAATAAATACGAACTAGATCACGCACACAATTCTCACGAGAGCAATATGACGACAAACCATCACTGGCTGTTTAACCGGAAAGCAAAGGCGATCACTGTCGACATAAAACGAAACTAGTATAATAATATCCTACATCTCAAAACAACCTTCAACAACAACGATATGGAAGTCTCTTTCGAATGAATATCATCGCACGGAACAGAGCTGTCATATCAACAACAAACGGGGGGACGAGACTCAGCCCCAGCACGCGGGGCCGGCCCCTCTAGCAGAGACGACGATCAAATTTAACAATCACAGAACCTTAACATAAAACCGCAAAAAGAGATGGTGATAGTATACCCGTCATGTTCGATTACCAGTTGCAATATTCGTTCAGCGAGTACGCGTGTTCTTTACGTGGACGAAATTAACTAGTCGGGCGGGATACTTCACACAACTCGCATTGAGTCATCTTGGGGAAACAAAGTGAACGATCACTGAAATTCATTCAGATAAGAAAAATGTGGAGGAAAACGTTATAAGAAGTAGAAAAGTTGAACTATTTTACATACAAATACATAACAGTATTGACAAATCATAAATCCTACACTAAAAAGGGAGATATCCCAATATTAGTGATCCTATATAGGTAACACAAGTTCAAAGGCACCGTCCTACCTCAGAATCGTTCTTGAGATTTCCGCACTGAAAGAATCTCCATTGGCTATTGATCAGAATGGTGTATGCGATTCCGTTTAAAACCACCGAAAACCCCTATTTTCAATACCCTATTTTGTCGGAGCCAGTGGGCGGAGTCGAGGGGTGGAGCCAAACTTCCCTCTGACTAATTCACCCGCGGGAGCACACACTGAGGATAATCTTACTCATCGGAAGTTCTTCCTCGGCCATTTCCTAACAGAATGGAAACTGCGTTTCATGTTTGCCAGCAAAGGAGTACAGGATGCGGAAACCCTGTAATCCCGGCTTGGCTCCTCCAACTAGCTCGGGATTGCAAGGTTTCCGTACCTGGTACTCCTTTGCTGGCAAAAAAAGCAGTTTCTATTAGATTAAGAAATGGATGAGGAAGCGATGAGTAAGATTATCCTCAGAAAATGCGCTCCCGGAAGCGAATTAATCGAAAGAAGCCTAGACTTCACCCCCGACCACGCCCACTTTCTCCTCCAGAATTAGGTATCGAAAACAGGGTTTCTCGATGGTTTTGAACGGAATCACGTATACCCTTCTGATCAGCAGTCACTGGAGATTCATCTGGTGCAGAAATCTCAGGTACGACTCTGAGGTGGGACTGTGCCTTTGAATTGCTACCTCTACATGACATTTTGCTTAGAGAACATATCAGCAATGAATGCTTTTCACCTCCTCAATCCCCTTACCAAGCGATAAACCAGAGCTGAGCAATTCTATTAACCCTCATAACAGGAACATTTGCCGAAGAGTACCTTAGAAACCATTTCTCATGCATCACCACATTTCGCACGTGTCAAACCGGCTGATGACACAAGGACAGCACAAGAAAAACGTCGTCATTGTGTCGGACACTATTGACAGATTGTTCATTGACGCAGAACGGGACAAATGTCTGCCCAGGAAGACGCCGGATGGGTGAATAGCTAACCAAAAGAAAAAGTTACCCATAATAGCGCATATATAGTCAAGTCGTGATAAAAACACAGGTCCAAGCAAGGGGAAGAAAACCACAAGGATAGGATATGCAGAAGTTGGAAATTAACACATGCTAGTTAAGTTTCGGCTCGGTATGTATTGGTTAAGTGAGGAGCTAACAGAAAAGTTAAAAGCGCTGTCAGTTAGAAAAGCAACAGTAATTTTTCTTTGTGCCTTAACCACTGGTAAACAGCAGTTTCCACAAGAAAATTGCTGCGTTTCACAGGAAATTTCCACCTCAATGTCCAAGTCACTACTTACTCAAGCTCCTCAAAACCCATTCATACCAAACCTATCGCTAAACTAAGGAATAGGCAATAGCACATCCACACTACGTACCCGTTCTAACGACTGACGACCTCCCAATCCGACTCGTCACTCTTCACTGTGCACGGCTTTGCTGAGGTTGGCGTCTTATCATCATTCGCATTTTGACCGAGACACGTTCGCAACGCCTCGATCTGCTAAAACGACGACAGACACAGGTACCCACAAAACTGTGCTGTTTGAAGAAAAATTACAACAGTAATAACAGTGTTGTGCCCATCATAAGTATGAAAGGGGTATAGCAGGGAAACAGTACACAAAGCACTGCTTTGGACTACACCCTGGCGTGATTAAGGTGAAAAAAAAACTCCTATTTCCCAAGGAAGAACTCATATTTTCTTTTCTTGCATAGCAAAACCACCACTATGATTTTCCAGAAAGATCAGAAATCTATTAATAAGGAGGAAAACTATAAAACTACAAGAAAGAATAGAAACAGTGATGTGATGAACAGTGACAAGAAAACGGGGCGTGGCCATTGCTCGGCGATTGGCCCATTCACACTGTCTCCCTCACCGCCCTCCTCCTTTCCCTTTTACCTCGGCGTCAAGTCCCATGTAACTCCTAAGTAACAATAACAATAGTGGTACAAATCAAACGGACAAGTGTTATTAAACCGCGGCATGGCCGCACTAATGGACCAATCGCAGAGCATTGGCCACGCCCCAAATTTCCCCAAGGTTCAGTATACCAAGGAAATGGAAAACAACAGTGGGAGGCGCTCAGATTTTTCCACGCCAGAGGATAAGCACAAAGCAGCACGAGCATGGTGCAGGACAGAACTAGCACTAGCAGTGATTTTTACGTCTAAACGACCGTGAAAAAAAAACAAATGGACGCATCCACAAAAAGTTAGGATAGGAGACACTTATCCAACTATAAATGCTTGCGATGTACGATATAGTACAGATAACTCGCTACTAGGGGAAGAACATATTCATACCATCGGGAAAATTTCTATGCATCCGGCAATTCATCCGGAAAGATTATTCTTACCGAGCAAAATTAGAAGTACCTCTGTTATGGAAAAAAAAACAAAGCCATGCCAAAAAAAAACGAAACCGTGCCATGAGAAAAAAAGCAAACGAGCATAACAAATAAGCATGCAAAAAAACCGTGGATTCAGTATTCCCTAACAGTTCTCGCGGCCTTTAAACTCTTCCTTTAACTTACAGACCTTCTTCAGAAGCTCGCACTCCCTGAGCTCTTTTTTCAGGCGATCAGCTGAACTTGCAACAGCATTCTGAACACAAGGTTACATGCAATATACTGGTCGATTTCTTCAGCGAAAGAAGCACAGGAGAGGAAATCATAGGAAATGGATACTATTCGGTAAAGATGTTTTGAAGGAATTTCATAGAAATGCCTCTCCTGCTCCTGTCGCAGATGAAACCGACCACTGTCACCAGATTCGATGACGATTTCGTATTCGGGTGATATTTTCATTGATCTTTACCTTTTTGACATTTCAAACTTCATTTTGAAGGTAATTCAATCCCTGTGAGAAAGAAATTGAGGGCCAGAGACGAGTGAAATAATCAAAATGCTTTGAACATTAAATACTCGAACGAAAAATGTCACCGAATCCAGAATTAAGTGTTGAACTGGCTGTTAACGAACATGCAGGTGCAGAAGCGTGAACAACACAGCAAAAAAGCGTTAGAAGCAAAATTCCAAAAAAAAAAACACGAGCATAAGCACATAAAAAGGAAAAGGCATTCCTCTAAGGGAGATTAGCAGTCCCAAAAACAATATCTGGTTAGCTTGTGATACCCTCAGTTAACTTAAAGACCCAGAGCAAATAATAACATTAATTCCTTTATACTACAGAGTAAATTGGAATGCGCCTAGGAAAAATATTGACGTAAACAGCGCTGCAACAATCTATACTTGTACATGAACTCGAAGCTGCTCAACCCTAAGGCTATGAAATTTTTTTTTACTTCTTCGCTCCTTGGGACTAACCACCGGAGTTCAACAGCAAGCAATTACTTGTAATCAAACCAAAATTCTTATATTTCGAGATCGAAATAACTGAAATCTTACCGCTTTCTCGAGCGCACTTTCCAGGGCTGCAACTTTTTCCTTATAGAAAGATTCACGTTCTTCTACACCCATTTCTATTTGAGTCAATAGAGCTGACTGGAAAGGAACTAATAATTATGCTGTGACCACATGGTAGAAGTATACGACAGCTACTTACCAAACTACTAAAGGCGTTTCTGTAGTTGTCAATTTCGGCTTGCATTTTCGCTTGTGCCTTAAAATCCACAAGTACTGTCAACGTATTGCCATCTCTTACCCAAATAAACTTCGAAAATTACTCAACAAACGAAAATATTCACCTTGGAATGGTCTTTTGAGTGGTCCTTCGATCGATCCTTCTTCTCTTTCTTTCCGGATTCGTGGAGTGCAGATTTTAGGGATTTTGCGAGTTGATGTACATAATCGTCGTAGCTCTAGAAAACAGGGGAACTTGTATATGAACAAGCACACACGTATGAACTCTAACTAAATACCACTTTACTGCGAGTAAACATTGTATAATAGAAAAGTAGGATAATCTGGTGCTACAAGAAGATAGCACTTGATTTTTACCAGCATTTCAGGAAATATTTGGAAAAGAGGCGAATCTGTACGTCGATTCGTAATAGATATGAATGTCAATTAGTCCGGGATGCGTCGGTGCGATGAAAACCCTTTCCTATGAAACAAAAAAACTGATCATTTCCAGCAAGAGGATTGCAGCTGGACCCATACTGGTAAATGTGCGAAAAATTCCTCTAATAGAACAATTTTTGCTGAACATTTCCCTGATACCCACTAGAACTTATTTTCGGAACTTTTAAATGCGGAATCAACAAAAAAAATGAGGAACTTTTACAAAATTGAAGAAAATTAAGGGGTTCCAGATAAATCGTATTTGTGTTTCGTTTCCGGGAAGCTCCTCGACAAGGCAACAATATCCCATCGGATCATTAGGTGGCATAGTTTACGGTCAGAACCAGTGCGGTATTTAGTCGTACCACTGTTGTCTTTACAAAGTTGAAAATAAATATTAACTAGTGCCATGAAAGAAACTTACAGAATCATTTAATGGTGAATGAACAAGGCTTCCAATCGCAGACGCTACAAGCTTTCTCTCCTCTAACAGTTGTTTGTTGTTGGAATCATTATCGCCCTGAAATGAAAACATGGAAATTGCATGAAGATTCAACAACAGAAAGTGAAACCATATTCATGCAAGGAGGGATGGGATATTTCCACCAGCAAAATCCAAAATCCAAAGAAATGAAAAAAAGCTGAGGAAAACTAGATTCCCATTGTGTAAGGAAAGGCATACAATAAATTTCAAGTATGTAGTTCTCCATCGCACTCACCACTCAAAAAAAATTCACTTCGCGCAAGCGATTCGCACAGGATGGTTACGTTACATCCATGTTTGCCAAATGTCTGCGCAGCAAACGAAATCCAGTCAATCTAGCACGGTACCTTCGGTGGATATATGATCGAACCCCTGAGCTGGTCCGGAGTCATTTTCCACGTGTCTTATATAGTACACTTCCATGTCAACCAAACGAGCAGAAGACTGTGCAGCTGTTCGCTTACAATTAGTACTATTATTCAAGCGCTTAAGTCATTAAATTACTAACAATTTCACAATACTGAAACAGTAGACCCGACCATTATCATCTCGTTAGTCCTCTTGAGAGAATATTTGATTATCGGGAACTTCCCAGCCGTGGCGAGTAGTCAGCACAGCTTGGAGCCACCCGCCTCCCTGCTGCAAGTTCTAGCCATTTCGAACGCGGCTTTCGTCGCTTTTGCGCCTGTTGATGTAGGTTAACGGGATTAGCATGGCGAGAAGGTCCAGGATGTGTTGCTATCTCCAAGATGCGAAAGGAGGTGGTCCCCTGCCCTTAGGATGCCGTACGCATCACGAATATGATCAAATAGATGCATAATCGCTTTCTGGATTGGAACTTCCTCATTCGTTAGCCCATCTACTGATGCACAGATGACTTCCCAACCGACTCTTTCCATTAACCTGCGCTGCACAAAGGGGTGACCGCAATCAGTCACGCTTACGAGCACAAAAACGACCCAGCCAGACGACATTGTTTTACTCAACAACTGCTTAATGCACTCAAGTACTCGAGAACGCTCCACTAGATGCCCCTAACTACTGAGAACCAGAAGACCATGCCTGCACTTTCCATTTTATTTCTGTCAAACACAGAAAAGTGAAGAAATAACATCAAATATGGAAAACTCCATAATTAGTATGCCACAAAGTCGTTTACTCAAGAGAAAAGACAGTATTAGAGCCAAGCCACATAGTTCCAACTACTCAAAAAACTTCAATTTCGAGGAAAACCTGTTGTCAACATCTAGAGCTCGAATATTCGAACAACTTCAGAGAAAATATCTCAGCAAGATAACAAATATCGTATTGCTTATTAAACAGCCGTATGACGTGCGATACCTAGCGATAGGCCTTCTACCATGAATAACCAAAGTTTGATTGCAATTCCATCATTCCCGGGCGATGAAAAGCAAAGGAGAGAATCAGTGATTTATTTTTCCGCCTTACCAGATAACTGCTATCAAATCTGCCTTAACAGTCTCTGCAAATCCATTAATTTTCGACGAAAATTAAAAGAAAAATTCATATTTGCAGTTTATATTCCCATAATGCGAGTCCCTACCCATCGTGACCATAAATTATTACAGTGTGGTCACACTGAACATCCAAAAAAAAACTCAACAGATCGAGAATTCTTCATCAATTATGAAATGAAAAGATGAAATACCTCGCGAAATACCCCGTTCCAAGAAATCAAGCGCTCTATTTCAAGATTCTTCGAGGATTTTAAAGCTACTGACACAAAAAATAGAACTAAACTATTCCTACAATGAGGGAAATGCACATAGTGATGTAACTTCAAGCGCACCTTTTTCGATTTTCTTGAATCAGGTGAAGATGAAGAAATCCTAGCCGCAAGTTCCTTCTCCAAATATGCCACATCGTCCAAAATTTTGAAGTTACGTTTGCGTAGCTCCTAATAATGAGCAAATAAATGACAGGAAGCTTCTAAGCACGCACAGCACACCACAACACTGAGCGAAGGAAAAAATCCCAAAACTACCTCATTTTTATGTTGCAGCCTATGATTCTCAGAACGTAGACTGATAATCTCGGCGTCATTAGCAGATGCACTAGGCCGGCAGGCTTCAACGGTTTGGGTCCTCTTTAGGACCATAACCTGGATGAGGATGACATTTTTAAACTGCATATATCCATAATTTCACTTCTATTAAGATCAGAAATACACTTCTGTAAAACAAGTGCCCACTAGGAGAATTAATGAGGCACATTACTTTCCTGTTACCCAACTGGTTGTCATTGATTTGTTTCCACCAATTCAATCCCAATAGGTTCCAGTGACAGATATTGTTTAAATCAACAGTTATGACTGCAAAAATTGATAGCGAAGCCGTCTCACATGTCATAATCGTTTCATCATCTCAAGAACACGAGTTGTCTGGATGGAACCACTGTTACGTCAAGGGAAGACGTGGCAGAAACAGGACATTGAACAACTACATCAAAATAACCGTGTGAAGCTTTAAAATTTCGTCCATTTACACGTTCGATTTTCAGGCCACCCTCACGAATCAATTAATCGATCTGAGGTTCTCGCAATAGAGACCGCGGTGCACCAAAAAACGCGCAGCGCTGCATTCTAGCACAATCCAGAGAAACACTGGAAACCTCAGCTGCACATATTGCGGGCAATTATTCATCGCGTTGCATTACAACGCTCTAGCATGTAGCACTTTCAGTGTTAGTTTTCCGAGAGCGTAAGGGCTTCTGGACCTTATACTAGCTGATGGCGAAAAAAAAAACAAGGAAACGAGTGCCTGACACTGGGTAAACAGCTCGTGTGCCCGTATCGCCTTTAGGTAAGAACAGATCTCGTCAAAACCGAGGAAGCCACGGCTCCGCTCTAGGTGGGCCTGCAGGATGCATCACTGAGATTACCCATGGTAAACACGTTGACGCTCGTGCTAAACATGGGAGAATTTGTTTAGTGTTGAAACGATTACCCTGGGTAATCTCAATAACGCATGCGGCATGTGACCTGCCAGAAGTGTGAAAAGGCTATTAGGTGTCATCTTATAGTGAAGTAAATGAAACAGCTCCCGATTCGATTGAGCAAGCTAGCCATGAAGCCCTCTCCTAACTTTAAATCGTGATTTTTTTTTTGGTTTTCGTACAATTTCCTGACTTGAGTAACTGAATAATTTCAAAGAGATTCAAAAAGGTAACAAACCTCATCTCCCGCAGCTGCATGCGCGGCGGAAGCCTCGGATAATCTGGAAAATCGCTTAATTTGATTTTAATTCTAAAGGGTAACACACACAAATGTTGGGGAAAACATACGCCTTGGCATGCGATTTCTCCACGTCAGACAGCTTCTTTTCCAAATCAGCAACTTTCTTTCGAAGTGCTGCATTTTCGCTTTCTAATTCAGCACTAAACGGGAAGGCTGTGAATAATGGGCAAAAAATTGAATAGAAAAACAAGGAAGTCCTGCTCACCTTCGATCGTTTCCTTTACCAACCAGCACTTGTTTCTCGTTTTCGGCTGCTGCCAAGCGGGCGCTCTTCTCCGCCAGCTCAGCTTCCTTAGCAAGGAGCTTCTGCTCAAGTTCATCCTGTTCTTTCTTGCTGAAAGCAAACAAACACATAAAACATCGTTTAGGCCTTTTAAATCTGAGCTTTAACCATTAGCGGCTTGAAAATTTCCACATTTTACCATGGATTTTGCCAAAAACTATGACGTCATGGAAGAAATGGTGTTGCGAGAATTTCCCCTTCCCATTAGCCCCAAAAACTAATGACATAGAAGTAATGCAGAGATAGAAAACAATATTAAAAATTACAAGGAAACGCAAACTAATAAACCACTCACAACTGCTCGAACTTCGCAACCTCCTTGTTGAGCTCATCAACGAGATTCTTCAGAGAAGTGTATTCGTTCATTAGTGCTGCTTCCTTCTGAAACAATTCAGAACCATTTACAACTCCTGAGACATAACCTGCCTGTGCAGAAGTAACATGCATTCCTTATATAAAGGTAATAGAGGAGAAAGTCATGGAAAGTCGTAATTTTCAGGATCGATAGCAAGTGTATCATGAAGACCGACATACACACAGGAAAAATGCAGTGGAATGAAAAGCATAACAGCTGACAATTTCACGAGTCCGCGGTACGCCGCTGCCGCCGCCACCGCCGAAGCTGTTTACACTACTACATCAGAGACATGAACGTAGCACAGTTCATAGAGGAGAATGAAAGAAACCGCAACAGAGAGGAGAAGCACTTGAAACAAGACACGTAATATGATAAAACGAGGAGGAGAGGCGCCCAGAAAATCTATGCTGCCTCTTGCGGGGCAGTTTAATAACACCCACTTGCTCATACAATCGTCGCTTACGATTTTGCTGCAATTGGATGCAACGCTGACATGGCGCTACTTGAAGAAAACAAAACAAAAACTTCAAAACATCCACAATCAAATCAGAAAAAGGGATTATCGTGGATAAATTAACAAAACGATAGATCAACATAAAATAAAGCATAGAGCAAAGGAAAAGTCTGAGAAAGCGCTAACAATAAAGACATTTCGAAATGGGTAAAATCTTGAACTTGGAAAGATTTCTTGTAACATACTATGTGCGCTGGAACAGAACCAACCATATCCCCACCAATCAGCAGCAGAAATATGAAATTTCAACCAATTTTACATTAGTCTACACCTGCGAAAATAATCCCAGCACGTGACAAATCAGTAACGGGTAAATAGGGTCTACACCTCATACTTATTGATTCGGATAACATTCAAAAACACAGTGTAAACAAAAGTGCGCATTAGCGCGGAATGTGCGAGAATTTTTTCGATCAGATTATGAAGTTCTCGCTTGCAATTGCAGGATTAAACATGCTTCAGATGACAAACGGAGAAGATAAGGCAGCCATCCCGATGTCCTCTTGAGAGAGAATGAACAATCAAAAGAAACAACATGAATCTTATAATTTTCAGAATTCTAAAAAATATGACTAGAAATTTCCTAGAAATGCTGAGGATGAAAAAGAAAATGATCAGGTTTAACGGGAAGAAAATGAGTGTCAAAAACTTTCGAGAGATAAGATGGGATGTCATGCGGAGACGCTTTTCGCTGACAATCTGGAGGGTTTTGAGGCACCAGAGACTCTGTGACATATCGATTTTCACCTCGCTGCCTCAAAATGTAATGGTTTGCGCGAATACTAATTCACATAAAACGCAATGCTGAACCCGTGCAGAATAGACTAGTCGGCTGATGATACGGAGTTTCCAGCCCGCAAAAGCTATGACTAACCGGTTTTGAAGAAACGACGAGGAATACAGAGAGACAACAATGGCAAACGTGAGCCATTTTGGGAGAATCAATAGATAAGTCAAAATGGAAGCCTGTAGAAACTTTGTAGGAATATCTAATTACAGGATAAAAAGGACTGGAGGACCTCTCAGTGTATGCAATTGATGGAGACGTGCAGGGCAAGTTGAATAAAAAGCTAATTGTGAGAATCTTCGAGAAGATTCAACATAGACGAACAAACGAAGCCAGATATCGATAAAGAGCAAGGAGAGTGTCAATCATTTAGCTGATGTCAAGCATTCTGTCACTTCAAAAATCAATGTCAATCAGTTTTTGCTATAGAGCTCACGACCTTTGAATGTAGTCGAAGAAGACTAGGAAGAATTTCGGAACGAAAAATCATCCAGGAAACAGAACAAAAGGAAATTAATGGATGTTATGAAGAAATCATAGATCAAAATACCAAAAACAATGAAACGTGTAAAATAATCCATAGCTAGAGCAAAAATTCAAAAGATTGAGACAAAATAAGCGTCATCGAGGTCAATCAAGAACACCTCTTCTCAGACATAGCTAGTTTCGAAAACGCTACACACTAATGCAGGTTTCAAAACCAATTGCCGACGAGATGCATTTACCTTTTCCCACTCTGAACGAGCCTGTGCGAATTGGTGCGCAATTTCGTCACGTTCGCATTCCGCCCTCTTCCCAGAGTCCACCGCTGAGGCCATGCGATTTGTCTCTTCAATTACACGTGTTTTCTCTTCCAATTCGGCCTTCAACTGATGTGCTGCTGTATCGAGAGCGGCAAACTCTTTCTTCAGATGTTCAAGTGCTGTGATTTGCTGAAAAACTGTGATTTGCTGAAAACACAAAAAATAACGAACATCAATGAAAATTTTCGTCAAGTTTTGACTGATGAAGGTGCAAAGTTGCGACTCTAGCGCAGTGATCAAATATCAGTCTCAGTAACGGGCTCATAGTGAGCCTAAAAGGGATGACATTGTATTCCCAAACACCTAAAACAACGGCAAAAGCAAAACTTATGCTTGTCTCACCCCAGTACACCGACCGAGCAAACACGGCCGCCTCAAAAGGATAAATGAGGTAGGATGAGGTCACAGGTTTACAATTCAGTATCGATTATCATATGTCATTCAGCCGCCTTCAAATGCTACAGCAGCCGTTTTGATAGCACAGATTACATTGTTATGATTTCGATAGCCTTTTCACATGCAAAAAAGCCTACGCTGCAAGGAGCAAACGGTTGTGCGACCTCACGTAAAGGACACATTAAAACCACATATCCACCGGAACAAAAGATTCAGATCAACAGGAGAACCTGACTTTTGCACGTCTATAAAGAAACAGTTTCTAGGCTTACAACGTCGACAATCAGGATCTTGTGCTCACTAATTTTTAGTTCCTTGGCCTCTGCATTGACTCAATCCATCATAAAGATTGGATTTAGGTCAGATAAATGCAGATATTACTCAGATTTTATAAATAAGTACAGCGAGGTCATGAAATATGGAGAAACATACAAAAATGAAATGTGACCTATCGGAACAGATCAAGTGACCTAAGGTTATTCAACGCGCGCTCCAGAAACTTCAGCCAACCAATTTGTGGACTACAATCACTAGAAACCTTTAGATTTCAACCACCTCACTTCTTTACTATATCACAAAGCCGTTCACACAATTCAAAACGAAGAAAAAAAAACAATGGTGACATAATATTACAGAGATTGTGCAAACACTGCGAAACTGAAGTTTTCTTTGCCGCATGCAGGTCAGCGAGATACACCAACTGTTTCCTGCGTGAGTCTTATAATCAGTTTCGATTTGCCCCGATATTTCCTGAGATAACCCAATCGCTGTACCTCACATATTCCGTGGTCAACACTACTTTCAATCCCTGTTATAGCACACCTCTCTGATAGTTCTGGTAAGAAGCTCACTACCATATGGTTTCCAGTTGTTTTCCATTCATGAGAATGCGATGGAAAGAATCAGTTAAACTGAGCTAGGATTTATGAACGCAAAACCAAGCGCAACCAGGTTAGCAAAGCAACTTTTGCGTCCTGAGTCTCTCAACGTTACTTAGTCTATCGGATAGGCAAACACGCTAGCCATCGTTGGTTTGCATGGTTAGCGTTTCATGAATTCCAGCCCAGAGCTATGTCTAGCAGTGAACGCGTCACGGGAGAATTTTACCCAATCATACGGAACGGGGGTGGGCTGAATTTTCCGTTTTATGCTTTCCGGTTTACGGTTATTTTTGACCTAACCTTTTCAACTTTTATGAAGTTTCAGATATTGTTGCCAGTACGTCGTAACCTAGAGAAAAAAAGAAAGCAATCACCTCTGAGAAGCCAGCGATCTGTCGCTTCAACGAAGCGTTTTCTTCGACGGTTTCATTAAGGGATTTGGTCATCTTGGCCAGACGTTCGTTTACTTCCGCATGATTCTTCAAAATAGAAGACATTTGGCGGAGAAAATACAAAGGCAAAACGCATCTTGACTCACAGCTTCAACAGTTTTTAGGTTCGCTATGGCTTTGGCAGCAGCTGCAGCGTCTGCAGCTGATTTGGAGAGAGCGGACTTGAGCGTATCGTTCTCCAAACGCACCTGAACTTCCAGACCATTACATGGTTAAATAAGAAGTGTCGAAAGTATATACTAGGAAACACAACTCACGTTATTCAACTGGATAATCTGTTGTTTTGCAGACGCTTCGGAAACGGTAAGGGTTTGG
This sequence comes from Ancylostoma ceylanicum, assembly GCA_000688135.1. Lineage (NCBI taxonomy): Eukaryota > Metazoa > Nematoda > Chromadorea > Rhabditida > Ancylostomatidae > Ancylostoma > Ancylostoma ceylanicum. Next base: position 74,980 of record JARK01000130.1, on the reverse strand, counting down.
AGCTTCGATGTTAATTCCGAGATAACGCGACTGAAGTGGGATGGCAAAATAATATTGTAAAATACCATCGAAACCCAACAAACTAAAAAATGGTAGCCTATCAAAAACATACACATGATCTGCTATCTGCCTATCAGCAATCGCCCGCGATTGCTGATGCTGTTCAATTTTCTTCTTGTGATCGGCTTCCTTCCTCTCAAGTTCGTTAATGGTATGCTCAAGGCTGTTCACCTAGATTATTTCAACTTTTACTAAGGCACGTACCTCTCAAAATAGCTAAAATACCAACTTTGGCATTTGTATCGTGGAAATAAGTAGCAAGATAGCTTATGTATTCGGGTTCAATTTCTTCTAGAGAAGCGATTCGGGTGAGTACTTTGTTCGAATCCAGATCGTTGATGTTAACCACAGTAACTAAAACATTTCTGATTGGTCTGCTGTGATTAATCAATCACCTATAAGACAGTGGAACAATTAAAATGAATATCACATTCTAAGCTGAAGCATGAAAACAGAACATAACCACTGGGCAGAAATTTGAAACCTCGCGAGCGACGTTTATGAGAGAAAACCCACTTTTCTTCTTCGGTTTCTTCTCTTTTTCTTTCGTTGAAGTTGTAGTGACAGTTTCCACCGCAACATTCGCTTGAGCTTCCTTAACAATGCAGTTTTGATCAGCCTACACACATCATAAAACAAGCAAGGTCACCTCTGGAGCGACTGTCTTGGCTACAATTACATCCTCCTCTTTCTTTATCTTGCTCTTTCTTTTCTTCTTTCCTGAAATCGAGCAAACCATCAAACCTCGAAGAATTCGCCCAGATGAAGTTACGAAAATTTTGAACATATAAGTACGTTCTTCTTTTTTCACTTACACAGAACTATCGAAAGATTGTCTAACTAGGTTATGGCAAGCACCAGTAACAGAAGGCGAGGAAATGGTAAGCAAAAAATGGAACGAGATCTACACCTTTATGTATTGAAGCGATATGGAGAAGACTGTAGAAGAAAATGATGAGATTTAAAAGCTTCAAATATAGAGAAAAATTTTGGCGCCCAAGAAGACATTTATGGATAAGAAAGAAAATGGAAAGTGTAATGAAATGAATTGATTTTGTTTCTTTTTCTTTTAATTTTGATCCAAATCGAAGGAACTTAAAAGAAACACCCATCGAAAATTCTAAAGCGGGGAACTTGCTAGTTTCGGGACCTTATTTATTGCCCACACTATCCAGTCTCGAAGGCAGCACACGCAACTTCGATTACCCAGAGAAACACCGCAACAGAGGTTCAGTTTTGGGTTATCCAGATGAGCCGTAACTGGAGAAGTAGTTGCTGCCCACTAATTTGACTTATTCTCGTGGTCACGATGATCCAAACGTCCGCAGTAGCAGAAATCGCTACGCATCTGCCACGCAAAGCAGTCGCGAGGCCGCTGCGTTGCGCATCGGCAGGCGAAATGCGACGTGGCCGCCACGCAGCAGCTTTGCGACAGGATTGCGTAGCGGCTGCGTGACGATTTCTGCGACTGCAGACGTTTCGGTCGTGAATAGTGTGTTGATCGAATAATGTATTACATACATTCAATATTCGAATACATATTCGATTTTGAATAGGTGGACAAACCGAGATTTTCAAGGAAGGGAAAGCGTTATATACACCTTTGCATGGAAGAAAATAAGGACTGTGAAGCTTTGTTCCTTTGAAATATCCGATTTCTTAGATGGACCTTTGTATATTTGGTCAAATTAATTAAATTTATTCGATTTTTATTCGGTCAACACTGTAATCGTGAATGACCACGAGAATACGTTCAGTCTTTTTTTAGTGGCGCAGCTTTCTCGCGGATTTACAACCATCTCTAATTTCTTTCCAGAATCATACTCTATATATATTACAGAAATTATGTGACTTTGTACGTGCGTGTGCACACCAAAGGGACTGCGCGAGTAGCGATTGAGACCACTGCTTCCACAGGGATAAGCCGGCGTCCGAAGGAGGGGGAACGCTTGGAGACGGGTCCAACAGTGTAGTAAGAGTGCGCCGGCGTCGAAAGTGGGGGGAGGTGGGTCCGGCGATATGATAAGGGTGCGCCGGCGTCGAAAGTTGGGGGAGGTGGGTCCGGCAATATGATAAGGGTGCGCCGGCGTCGAAAGTGGGGGGAGGTGGGTCCG
>JARK01000130.1:51877-70901 GCA_000688135.1 Ancylostoma ceylanicum | reverse complement strand
CCGGCGATATGATAAGGGTGCGCCGGCATCCAAAGTGGGGGGAGATGGGTCCGGCGATATGATAAGGGTGCGCCGGCATCCAAAGTGGGGGGAGGTGGGTCCACGGGTGGCGACCTATGTGTGGAATAGCCTGGAAAATGAAGAAGTGCACGAGCAAGATCCAATCCTACGCAAGGAGTGCGCCAGTATATATTTCTCTTATATGCTTCTCTTCCTCCACTACACCTACTTCATCATCATTTCCTTTCGCACTCTCTGTCCTTTCCATTCGTGCCTAAATGGACCACCTCCCCTCTTCCTGCTTATATACACCAGTAGACCCTTATCAGTTTAGCTACCACAACAGCCAGATAAACATATGCCATTCCAACGGTCAGTTGCGCTGTATCGGTTATATTCAAACATTGATAGCCCACAAGGCCAACGAAGGAGAATCACCTTGCAAAGATGGGAGAAGGCCACCTCTAACGGATTTGAGCAGTTTTCGGGAGATCGTTGGCTCTGCATGGGTGAATATTGATTCGTATCTTCCAAAAGGTTTTCCAGGGTTTTTGCACACAATGTAAAGTATGCGAGCGAAGCGAGCATCAATAGAAGTCTGGAAGTCCGGCGTTAGCCGGACGGACAGACTGGTAACTTTATAACGCAATTATCTATCAAGCCACTTCCAGCGACAGTTTTAGGCGAACTTTGACATTCGATCTAATTCCCGAATTGATTCATTCGAGGAAGTTTTGTGTGGTCAAAGACCCGATCGTCAGCTGCTGTTTTCGAACTATTTTTTGTAGGTTTTCACTTTTTACAGTCGCAGAAAAAACATAAAACAAAAAGATATCTGATGCATGAACGGAATCACGGAGAAAAAAGGCAGGCAGTAACCGAATCGAAGTCTCTGTAACCGTTCAGACCTTCTGATTTGCACAAACAGATTCGCACGTTGAAATGTAGCGGAATTTTCCTGTTTTCAATGAATTTCAACATAAAGAGTATGTTAAGCAGGCTACAGCACCATTCTGTCAAATTACAATATTGAAATTTTGCGCTCAAACTTTCAGTGGGTGTTATCTTCAACAAATCAAGCGTAGCTTTCCATTTGGAGAAATAACATGACGCGAGGAGACAGTGACTGTTCAGATTTCAGCGAGAAACCACCCACACTTCACGCACAAATGACGCAATTTCTTCGGTGATGTAGAACAGTAACAGAAGAAGAGCGAACAGTAACTAACCTTCTGACGTGGAAGCTTGATCGCCCCTATTCTCCTTGTTCTCATCCAGGAAGTGCTCACTTACTGCTGCAGTCTCTTCATTACTAACAGGTGCAGCTTCAGGTTTGCTTTCTTCAGGTTCAGATGCGCTTGCATTACCAGCAATACTCTGAAAATTCGCATATCAACAAGGTTAAAGGTATTTCCATGGATTAGCAATCAGTGCTAACTATAAGTGCTAACGACATCAGAAAGCTTAAAGCATGTGTTGAAGGATTGCAAAAAAAGCAAACGGCTGACAGTGATGCACTCTGTCGTTTCGATTCAAACTGCTGAAATCATCACCTGATAAAAGAATAGTATTGACAGCATCTCTCAGCGTAAAGTGCGAAATTCGCGATGGAACGGGCAGAACGCGATCCCGCGCGGTATGGACATATGATGAAGAAAGTTTCGTCCGTTCTAAGAAACGCGGGCGACACTTTGCAGGCAAATTGAGCGTTCCACACTATAGTACCGCAAGGTCATGGTCACTTCGGATCACAACGGTTTACATGAACTCTGCATTTGGAAAGGTATTTCATGGAACCCATTTCTTTTGTGGAATGGATTGATAGATCATAGGATTTCCTTGGACACTTTTCCAAAGCAGAATCCAGGTAAGCTGTTGTTTGTAAATTTTGTTCGATGATTCGTTCACAGTTATGCTTGAACGAGTATAAGCAGTTCAGGGAAGAGTCGGTATAGATGCATTTATAGGCTGATGGTAGGCTGTGCGGTTGTGCGCTGTCAAGTATACTTGATATTGATTAAAAACGGCTGCGTTTCCGTCCACAGTCCTTCTACCAGTACTGACTACCGGTTTAATGGACGATGTGAAGAAAGCACAAAGCCTCGAGAAAGCACCATTCGGTACTCAGAATAATTAGTTATTTAAAAAAGAGAAAACAACATACGCCTCATAGATAACTAGCACAGAGCCAGAAGAGAAAAAAAAAACAAACAACTAAATCACCTTCTCCTTCTTCGAATGTTTCTTCACCTTTGGTTCTGGAGGTGAGGCAGTCTTCACCGATGTTGTGGACGTAGAAAGAGCGGCCGGTTCGGCTGGCTCAGTCTTTAACTCCGGAGTCGGTTCAATCGCAGTGGCTGCCTCCGAATCCAAATCGCCATCCAACTTGGTCTGAAACTCCAATTTTTGATGCCAGTGAGGAATCACATGTAGGAATTTTCTATATGAAGTCTTAATACTCGCAGTACATTTGTAACTATGAGGATGATCTCTGAAAATTGAGTCTCATATCATCTTCAATTCGTTGTATTAATAGCTCCTATACCCACCGGAGAAGCTGATCCCAATTAAATTATAATTAAGCGCAGAAAGCGCAGTTATAATTGCTAGCGCAGTAGATAGAACAGTGCTAACTTTCGAGTCCAACAATTATTTCCACCACAGCGAACAGGAAGCTTTTAATCAATCCAAGCAATGAGGTGAGGCACCTTGCTCTGATTTAAGAAAGAAATACATAAACCTTTCTGCCCAATTCCTTGTGATAATTCCCTTTGCATAACGTTCGCTCCTACCTTTTCACACATGATAATGCGGCTTTAGTATGGCTGAATGGTTCGTGGGCGTCATTGACGTAAAGTACACTATTTGAATGGGATGGTAAACTAGTGCAAAATGAATCCATGCAAATGAGTGTTAGAAGACCGCGAATAATTATACACTAACGTTAATCGATCGGAATTTGCCGGATAAAAGCGAACCAGCATAAAGTTCACAGTGTTATTATGTAAAACTGTAAAATTATGGCTTGAATTGAGCTTAAAAACAGATAAGATACAGATCTAAAAGAAGTGTGAAATTTTTTTTTGCAGACACAGTTTACGAATGGTGAAACGGAATATGACCAGACGCCTCAGCAAAGCTTGCTTCACAGGTAATTTTTATTTGAACGTAAGGAATATTAAATATAGTCCCACTTCCCCATAGCCGCAACAGAAGGATCAGGAAAGAACCGCTTTCTAATATAAGCTGTCCCGAGAAACCTGGGCAGGTTCTCAAAAAAATCTTCAGCAGATATGGGTAACCAATACGTTCCAAAGCTATTCTGCTGGGGTATGCCAAGCTGGCATGTCCGATGAGAGAAACACAAGCACTTTAAAACTAGGGATCCTAGAAGCTTGTAAGCGAAAGGATAAATAGAGGAAGTTAAGGCCAGGTATAAAATAAGAGTGTTTGCAACATATAGTCAACTCCAAAAGTCCGTAGACAAGAGTTGGGACCGCGGTGCGGCTCTCTCGCTGTCTGCTGCACGGCTGCTGCACGCAGACAGCGGGGCCTGCGGGGCAGAGACACGGAGGAAAACACGCGCCGCGGTCCCAACTCTTGTCTACGGACTTTTGGAGTTGACTATAGATGAAAAGAAAATGACTGAGCTCTTTTAAAATCCTTTGTAAATGAATGAACTATTGGGTCGTCACATAAGTTCCTGTTGCCTTTCCACATGGATTTTTGAAGGCTTGCCGCAAACATTCCTCGATGTAAAACAAGTTTCTGTTCTCTTATATGGAATTTATTGATTTTATTATGTTGAACCCATCCAAAAAGTGATTTCGCGAACCAGTTTCACGAATACTAATTGAATCACAATGCTGTTCAAGCCTAACGAGAAATGAGCAGGGCACTCTCGAGGTCAACCTCACTCCCATGGGCATGTTTGCTCTCATGCTCATTTTCGAGCAATCTTGCAAATAAGCACATTGACAGAGGACCAAAAATCGTTATGCTGGAATTTTTATTTCTGCTGTTGATTTGTATTCAAATCTGAAGGATTCCGCAGAAATCACACTATTTGCCGAGCTCCAAACCGCTTCGTTTCGGTAGTCGATCGTCGTCCCAGAAAAGCAAGAAAACCCTTAGGAAACTTCTAAACGGCTAATCATTAAGTAGCCCAAACCAGTATAGACCTGGGTCCAGCACAGCCTTAGCTATCAGCTCCCAAGAACGCTCCGATAGAAAGGTCCGAAATTGAACAACCTCTACCACTACCGGACTCTATTCTTAACCTCTTTGCATGCCCTTCTCAGTGAATATTCACATGGCCAAAACGACTCCAGGTAAGAAAAATGGCAGAAGACCTCAAAGAGTTCTAATTCCAGCCCCCAGGGATAGTCCTTGCTACTTGACTTTTTATGCTTTTGCTGGAAGTTTTCAGACAGTGGGAACTCAAGTAACAGAAGGAAGTACTATATGAAAAAAAGAATGAAGTCATTAGAGACCATCACTAGGGGCAAGGCTTACTGCCAGTCAAATCAATTAGCATCCTAGCAACGAACCCAGGCAAATGTTATGATAGGCAAGGGATGTGTAAGCCCAACCGATCAATCAAAGGGAACTTTTGGACAAATTGGGTGGCAGTCGCGATAAAACGAAGATCAAAGAGAAAAGAATAAGTGAAGGTATAGCTAAACACTTTTTTCAAAGCGCACCTCTGCTCTCTTTTCCTTCAGATCCTTCTTCTTGGTAACCTTCACCTTAGATTTGTGCTTCTCACGATCCTGACTCAGCAGTTTGCGAGCGTTCTCGCCGAACGCCTAAAAACTCTTTGCAGCTCGAGTTCACCGCACAACTTTTTAGGGTAACAGGGGAAGACTCTGGCGTACCTTTTCGAAATCCCTTTCGTCGTCGCTTCCACTGAATAAATAAAATACGATTGCGATAACAGCAGCGACAACCGCAAGGATGCAGGCTAATGTGAATGGATCCAGCATGTTGTCAACTCAGCAACGGCGGAGGGATGTATTAGATAGATGTGTTACCTAAAATTAGAGCTAGTGAAGCTTTTCTTAGCTATCTCTTCAAGAGAAATGTGAACGAGTAATACAACTAGCAAATTAATACACATTAAATGGCTGATGTACAGTCCTCGTCGAAAAGATGGACGGATTGTGGGTGCGGTTTCTTAGCATCGCGGCGGGACCTACTCGAGCCTCTCACTTGGAGCATGCTCTCTCCGCATCCCTCGTCGGGGTCCCGCCGCGATTCTGCAGTCACGGAATTCGTCTCTCCTTTCGACACGGACTATAGAAACGGAAGCGACTGTGACTATTCAAAAAAGGGTTATGTTAGTGTTACTACATAAACGAATGGCAGCGATTCACACAATCCCCGAAAACGGAAAAAACCATAGTCAAATAAACTCGGAGAGCACTTTTACAAATATGATGCCGTTTCGACAACGTCAAATAGGAGAAAGAAAAGTGGAAACAGTAAAAGCACATATCTCAGAGAAATTTGGGAAATAAGAAGTATTTGAATAGTTATGGAACTTGCATGAGCTCGTTTTTCTCGAACAATTCTTCAAAAAAAATAGCTAAAACCTCGGCAATAAGTATTGGACGACAGCCGACACCATTTTTTTTTCGAATGCAGAAAAAAAAATGATCGGAAAAAGTGCAAAAACCACACGAGCTGAGAATAATGAGAGCAGATCTTTCATCATAAATCCCTCCCTTCAGGCTAAAATTATAACTCATAAACGGAGGATTTGTGTTTCTGATCAGTTTAAAGGTACACGACAAAAGCAATCATTGTTTTCATCGAAACCATTTGTTAATCTAGAGTAGGAAATTCGAAACGATGTTGAAAAACTGTGGTAAGCTAGCCAACTAGCCCAATCCACCTGAAATTTAGGTCACTTTTGTCACTGCTAATTTCGAAACAAAGGTGGCAAACCACAAAGGGGAACAGAGAAACCATCGATATTTAAAATGGTTTCCGATTTTCCCAAAGCAACGCACAACAACACGTGGATTTTGTCACATAGGCTGATTTGAATTTCCGTGTTGCAGTTCGAAATTCAATTTCAAATCGAGTTCCATGAAAATGAAGGATTACACACGACGAATTCTATGTTCTACACGAAAACAAACCAGAAAACACCAGCACCGACTGGCAAAGGGAAGATGAAGAGACAAATGAGTTTGGAAACGAAACGCAACCTATTACACGGTGATGATAGGCTGATAGCAGCATGAACGTCATCTGCAGACTTGTACGAGTTGATAACGCCGCTCCAGCACGGGCGGGTCACGTCATCAGCAGCGTCGGAAGTCGTGACGCAGCGCGATTCGGACTGCACGAAGGAGGAAGCGCGCCGGGCGACGGCGCCGCGCGGCCGCCGACAGTCCACGGCGGAAGTGCGACGTCGCGCCGGCCGCCGCGCGGCGCCGCGACGTCGCGCGCGCGGCGGGCGACCCGGATTCGTCGTCTACGCCCTTCGCAGGAATTTTCGCGCGTCAGTTGATGGGAGGTGATGAAGTCTCTCACGTCGGCGAAGTTTACAGAGCTATGACAGTTCAACCGCTCGATTCGTCTCAATAATTGGTTATCGCCAGCGCTCTGCAGGTTTTATGTGCGGATTAAAGTCGTTGGAAGTCTTGAAGTGTGGCGATTTGGCGCGCCATAACTGTCATACCAGTACTCTTACACGCCCGTTTTCGGTTTCGTGTTGGAAGGAATCTTGAGGGCAGCATCATGGAATTCTTTATGTCGGGATATTCGCGATATTCCTGGGTCTTAACGGATGTTCATACATACACTTGGCTAAGCCACGCCCACTTGTTGCTCGGTGTAATTTTAGTTTTGGGCCTTGGCTGACCGATGATCGGTCTCTTTTCCTATTTTGCTTGTTTATTCTAAATAAATGTTTGTTCATTAAACTCTCAAAACAGAAGCATGTGATCTCAGACATCCGGGAACATGACACTTCTCAAAAAGATTCTGTGGCTGCAGAATCGTTGCGGGACCTGGGCAAGAGATGCAGAGATGGCGAGAGATGCAGAGATGCTCCACGTGAGAGAGTCCAGTGGGTTCCGCCGCGATTCTGCAGCCGCAACACTATGAAACCGCACGCGCAATCCGTCTATCTTTTCGACAAGGACTACATATATAGTGAGCGTCAATGGCGGTGGCCCATCTGCGATCTGACAGGGACGCCGCGCAACCGCGTCGCGTGCGCCGGAGTCGGTGCCGTCTGCCGTCGGAGTGCTATTTCTAGGCGCTCTTCTTCCCGATTTGGTGATCTTGCCCCGTTTTTTCATGTTCCCTCCCTAGGAATAGCATATCGACAGAAGACGACATCGATTCTGGGCGCGCGCGGCGTCCTAGTCGAGGCCGCATATGAGCCATCGCATCGACGCTCACTGTGTACAGCTGATACCCCTTGCTGAAATAGCGCGAGACAGGCGAGAAATTCACCAAAACAGGGTACTGCTTTCCATGCGTTTGATTTTTTGCTCATTGATGTTTGTGCGTCCCGCCACGCGGATGGCAGGCACACATATGCAAGTGACCGAGCTTGCGTAAGCTGACGTAGATGGACACAAAAAGTTGTAATTCAGTTGCGTTTATACCTCGTCGCGACGCGACCACCGCGCACGAGCAAGCTGTTGGTCCTGGGCGGTTGCATGCGCAAATAATGGCCGCGCCGTGGTTGTTAAAGTTCATCGTCGCGACGCGATGTCGCGGATCCTCATTGTAACCTGTTTATACTTTTTCTTTCAGAAAAAGACGTGATGAGCCGAATTCGCATTGCGCTCGCTGGCAGACGTGATCATTTCGCCGATGTTTTGGACTGGATTTGGCCATTGTTTCCTTGTTCTTCTTGCTGTTTCGGCTTAAACCTGCGAAAGTGAATGACTGCTTATAAAAACGCATAATCGTTGACGCTTATACCAAATCGAACTATGTATATTATGTATGTGTTAGCGTTTGCGAGTTTGGCTTGGTCCTCGCATGTTGTGGACGTCCCTGCTACGTCATCGCCTTCCGAAAAACTATAAACACACCTTTTTCCAGCGTGCGAGTCACGATTTCGGCTAATCGCATCGTTTTTGCAAGAAATGGTATGAACAGGATGCGACGGGGATCCGCGAAGTCGTGTCGCGGGGATATTCGCCAACTACTGCAACGGGCTGAAACGCCTTCGAACAGTTTTGTGCGGCTTTCGCGTCGCGACGAAGTATAAACACATCTATAGATGTCTCGATCGTTGTCGCTGGCGACAACGATGCGGGGTGCTATACTCCACATACTATATATGGAGTTAGCGAACACCTTAGGTGGTAGATGTCCCCCATTCCGAAGGATGCCTCGCAGTGTCATTTTCCAACATAATGTCTCAAAAACGAGTTTTCAAGATATCTTGCATGGATTCATGTGTATTACTGTGGGTAGAGTTTTCTAAAACAAATATTTAAAAAAAGTATCGTGTAAACATTGCACTCTTGACATTTCATAGTAAAAGTAAAATAAAAATAAAACACGTAAAAATTCGAAAAATCTTAGCTAGGATACTGTTGCAACGAGAACTCTGTCGCCGACTGGGTACTCAAGACCTAAAGATGGAAGCGAAATGAGTCATAATTAACGAACTCTCCTTCTGTCATCGATTTCTATGTGTTTACTGCACTTTATTTGACCAAGACAGGGCAAAACATCACTAAGTCAATGTTACATTCACAATAACTCAAGCGCTTTTGACTAAGAACGGAACACGTTTCACGTACTTCCCTTCGACTGTTGTTTGATTCAATATCTCAATTAACTTTTGCGAATTCTTTCTTCGCCTTCTTTGTAGATAATGTTCAATATAGAAAATAAGTAGTTGATTAAACTAATTATGGTTAATGCAACAATATGTGACGCACAGCTGAATCATTATAAAAATTCTTGATCATGACAGCCAAACACAGTCAACAGAGTCCCATTTAGACGTCGATTACGGGGAATTCGTGAAAAAAAAAAACCCAGAAATATGACCAAATGTGGCTCTAATTTCATCCAGCAAAGTGAGCAGCTGGTTGAGTTTCTTCCACGTCATTTGTAGGACGAATTAGATCTTTTGTTCTGACCATACATAGCACATTACTCTGAGCACACATACATACTATACAGCGAACTCCAACTGGTCGTAGAGAAGGGGCGGGACCGCGCCGCGGGCGCTCAGGTTGTCTGCTGCACCGACGCAGCGGGACTGCTGGGCAGAGACACAGAGGAAAACCGATACATCTTGATTTCCTGCTGCCTTGGGAGGTACGGCAGGCAACTAGAGTGCCCGTGCCGCGGTCCCGTTTTTTTTTTTCGTTCAAGGTGTTGATATTATTCTAACTTTCACTATGCTCCTAATTTGTCAGTTTTGTAATGCTACATACAGTGAGCGTCAATGGCGGTGACCCGTCTGCGTCCTCGGAAATAACGCGGCGCAACCGCGCCACTCGAGCGAGAATCCTCTCCGGGGCATCGGACTGAGGGGTTTTCTTGATACTCGGTTAGTTTTCTTATTAGTTACAATCAAATGTGATGAACAACTATCAAGAAGACCCAGATACGCCACTGCGGTGACGATTCTAGCGTGAGCGGCGCGGTCGCGCTGCGTGCTTTTCGAGGCCGCAGACGGGTCACCGCCATCGACGTCCACTGTATATGTCCCACAGTAGGAGGATCATTTGCTGTGCAACAAGTAACGTATATTCCAAGCTGCAATTCACTATTTGAACTCATTTTACGCAGTGGGACAAGAGGTACGCTGCTGGGCTGTGATTGGTCGATTCAAATGCGCGTCGCGGCTGCAGCCTTCAAAAGTATGAGTAGCGCTTGGGAGAAATACACAATGTTTCTATTGTTAGCTCGGGTGGGACATATGAATGCTGTCGGAGCTGACAAACTGTAAAGAGCTGGCCACCAATGCGTTGAATTTGAAGGACCAACCTGGATTTGAGAAGCATACACGTGCGGCGCAGTCGCGTCGCGGCACACATCTTGACCGCCTCCCCTGTAATGCGACGCGGCAGGACACTAGACCCAATTAGCTCGACCTACGTCAGCTTCATGTAGCTGTTTGCTACATTTTTCAAACCCAGGGTTACCCTAGTCCGATGGATTGAGTGCAGAAGGAGGCTTAGGGTTGTACAGTCTGCTTCCACTATGACAAGTTAACCGTTGCAAATGTGGATCCATGGAATAATACAAATACGTAGGACCAATCAAAAATAGAGAGTTCCTCTATCCATGAACTAGGGTGTTTATCGCCTGAAGTGGGGGGGGGACCCAATTTCAGCTGATGCGCTAGAATGCTCGCGAGGGCGAGAGGATAGGAGTGTTATGTCCTTTGCACAAAAGACGTCGAGGGCATTGTTCTATTGGGCAGCACATTAATAATACGTACTAGTGCAACGGAAGAGTTCTGCTATGAGTTATAGGGTCATGGTGGAATTATCTGACGTGAATTTCGTGTGTGATTTTTTGTGCCAAAGAGGTTTTGTAGGTGGAACTTTATTGGCCTGACGTTTCGGCTTCTATCGCCGTCCTCAGAGGCCTGCAAAGAGGTTGGCATGAGAAATCCAGCGTCTAGCCCGCCAAGCATCTCTCCATCCTGTGCTAGCGTCTCGATATTGTTAAAAGCATAGAACGCAGAAACCGTGCGCTGCCGAAGACTGCTCACCCGTCGTTCCACCGTTAGTGCACGCCGCACTAGACTGCCGAACTAGAAAGAATGGGTTTTACCATGTGTAGACGTGAAAGATGGTATGGTATAACAGATCTACACAGGCTGTATCAGGCAGTTATAGCTCACAAAGTGGTACGAATGGCATAAAGTCGTTTGCAATCGATAGACACTCATTTTTATTGTTCATTGGAGGATTTTGGACTGATATCCAAAAAGCCTCCAACGTCTTTCGTGCTGATATGTCTGCTTCGCGAGCTAAAATTATGCACTTGACGCCAAAGTCACTTCCGTGGTGTGATTCATTCTTATGTCTCCCGAGCGGTGTTAGTAAGCTTCCACGCCTTTTTCCTGCCATGTGCTCCTTAGCCCTTACTCCCAGAGTTCGTCCCGTTTCTCCAATGTAAGTTGCGTTGCATGCCAAGCATTGTAGTTGGTAAATAACCCCCGACTGCGCGCAGTCGCCTGTTCTGCCGTACGGACATACTATACATCCTTCAGAGATACAGTGCCTGTCGTATAGTCTATTCCGAACAAGCTGACTTCTGATGTTATTGTTAGGAATATTTACCAGGCTTACTTCATTCTGCAATTGTGCTCGAACAATGCAGCGCTGTACAGCAGCACTTACGCTGTCAGATATAAATGGAAGGCAAAGTGAGACTTTATTTTCACGCGAGATACGATCGCTCTTAACATGGGATCTACTATGACGCGGGAGCACTTCATAACCATTGGCGACAGCAATTCCATGTGCAAGACTGCGTGATTCTTGTCGCTCATGATCTCCAGTGCTCAGTTCAGTCGCCGTCTTAAACATGTTACGAATGACTGCGCGCTTCATAGCTATCGGATGTGCCGAGCGAGCATGTATCAGGATATTCTTAGAGCTTTCTTTGCGGTACCATTTTACTCTGACATTGCCCCCCGATATCTTATCTTATCGTAACATGTTTAAGACGGCGACTGAACTGAGCACTGGAGATCATGAGCGACAAGAATCACGCAGTCTTGCACATGGAATTGCTGTCGCCAATGGTTATGAAGTGCTCCCGCGTCATAGTAGATCCCATGTTAAGAGCGATCGTATCTCGCGTGAAAATAAAGTCTCACTTTGCCTTCCATTTATATCTGACAGCGTAAGTGCTGCTGTACAGCGCTGCATTGTTCGAGCACAATTGCAGAATGAAGTAAGCCTGGTAAATATTCCTAACAATAACATCAGAAGTCAGCTTGTTCGGAATAGACTATACGACAGGCACTGTATCTCTGAAGGATGTATAGTATGTCCGTACGGCAGAACAGGCGACTGCGCGCAGTCGGGGGTTATTTACCAACTACAATGCTTGGCATGCAACGCAACTTACATTGGAGAAACGGGACGAACTCTGGGAGTAAGGGCTAAGGAGCACATGGCAGGAAAAAGGCGTGGAAGCTTACTAACACCGCTCGGGAGACATAAGAATGAATCACACCACGGAAGTGACTTTGGCGTCAAGTGCATAATTTTAGCTCGCGAAGCAGACATATCAGCACGAAAGACGTTGGAGGCTTTTTGGATATCAGTCCAAAATCCTCCAATGAACAATAAAAATGAGTGTCTATCGATTGCAAACGACTTTATGCCATTCGTACCACTTTGTGAGCTATAACTGCCTGATACAGCCTGTGTAGATCTGTTATACCATACCATCTTTCACGTCTACACATGGTAAAACCCATTCTTTCTAGTTCGGCAGTCTAGTGCGGCGTGCACTAACGGTGGAACGACGGGTGAGCAGTCTTCGGCAGCGCACGGTTTCTGCGTTCTATGCTTTTAACAATATCGAGACGCTAGCACAGGATGGAGAGATGCTTGGCGGGCTAGACGCTGGATTTCTCATGCCAACCTCTTTGCAGGCCTCTGAGGACGGCGATAGAAGCCGAAACGTCAGGCCAATAAAGTTCCACCTACAAAACCTCTTTGGCACAAAAAATCACACACGAAATTCACTATGCCGAGGTTTCAAGACAAGAGAACATTTGAACTGTTACATCAAGTACCGCCGAATGTGTTTTCGCTAGTAAGAGAAGCCCTCGCGCTTCGTCAAAGAGTTGTTGCCGCCCGACAATCCGTCACGTTCCTACAACGATGCAAGACGAACGGCGTGATACCGAAATTCATCTCAAAGAAGAACTTGGGAGCCACCTGCAACCTACCTGAAACTCATCCTAAGATTGTCAATCTCTACCGTTCCATCTTAGGTGTTACTATCAAGGAAAAGCAGCGTGTGTTATATTCATCGTTGTTGAGATGTGTTTCAAAAGAACAGGCCTGTCGTCGTCTTTTGCCAGAGCAAACGTGGAGGAGGATTGAGGGTGGGTCGAGAGTAATCTGCGATTCTATTCGGTCTAGCATCAAAACCAATCTTCGTGAAAAGTACGATAGACTTTTAAGCACAGACCATCGAAAACGTTGCAATGCTGAACCCACTGATTCAACCCAATACCACCGGTCTAGCAACATCGTAGCGAACAAAGTGGCAACACATCACACGGCAAGAGTTACTGTACTCGGTGATACTCATTTGTCTGATAATGCTGTTGACCTTCTGAGCCTCGGACCATCATGTTCAATCTCTCACAGAATTGATGGGCATACTTTTCGCAAAGTTGCAACGGGTCTCCTCAAACTCAGGGATCGGCTTAGATCGAAGGCAATGCGCGAGAACGGTACCCGCCAAATTACGCATTTGAGCACGAGATTGCTTCCCTTGGCACCATTTCCGCGAAGTTTCTATAAAGAGCCTGCACCAGTTCGCGAAACAGACATCAAATTCAAAATTCTACTATCGGGTGTTTTGGACGTATACAGTCATCACAGCCGTCTCACCCATAGTAATCTGACACGCGAACAGTGGAAGGGCTTCGAAGAGGTACGCGAAATGACCAGGAATGGCGCAATACGTCTCTCAGTGAGTGACAAGGGTGGGGAATTTGTGGTAATACCGCAAGTGCTCGATCGTGAAATTACAGCACATCATTTGCGAGACACCACACTATATCGCCGCGTTACGGAGAAGGACTTCCACACACAATGTAGGCGTTTGAATGACATCTGGGTGACTGTTGGAAGATCTTCCGGTCTTGATGAGAGATTTGTGAGCCATCTCAAGCTTGATACACCTACCTGTCCAGTGTTCTACAGCCTAATCAAAACCCACAAACTTGCTCCAGACGACCTGCGATCAATGTCAGCAGAAACATACAAGATCAGACCAATCATAAGTTGCGTAGGAGGACCAGCTGACCGCATCTCATGGTTTCTTAGCAAAATCGTGAGCCAGATTCTCCAGAAAATACCTTCTCACTTGCCGAACACAAACCACTTCCTCGAACAGCTGCGTAGCGTGAGATTTAACAGCGACAGTGCGATAGAGTCCTTTGATGTCGCCTCACTATACACCAACGTGCAAAACGATGAGGCTCTGCAGGCTCTATCCGAGTTGCTTAACATACACGGCGCTTGTGTGCAGACATATGGGCTCAGCAAGGCCCGTTTGCTCACTCTCATCAAGGAATGTCTCAGCTGTAACATCTTTAAGTGGTGTGGCATGTACTTCGCCCAAGTGAGAGGTCTAGCTATGGGCCAGCGACTCGCGCCGGTACTCGCAATCTGCTTCATGAGCAGAATTGAGGCACCTGTGTTAGCTCGTCTGCCCATTCTGTACTGCAGATACATCGATGACTGCTTGATAATTACATCAACACAGTCCGAAATGGACGAGTGTTTCCGTATTCTAAACCAGCAGTCGCAGTACATAAGGCTCACACGAGAGAAACCACAAAACGGTTGGCTACCCTTCCTGAACACCCAAATCAACTTATCGGGGGGCAATGTCAGAGTAAAATGGTACCGCAAAGAAAGCTCTAAGAATATCCTGATACATGCTCGCTCGGCACATCCGACAGCTATGAAGCGCGCAGTCATTCGTAACATGTTTAAGACGGCGACTGAACTGAGCACTGGAGATCATGAGCGACAAGAATCACGCAGTCTTGCACATGGAATTGCTGTCGCCAATGGTTATGAAGTGCTCCCGCGTCATAGTAGATCCCATGTTAAGAGCGATCGTATCTCGCGTGAAAATAAAGTGCCACTTTGCCTTCCATTTATATCTGACAGCGTAAGTGCTGCTGTACAGCGCTGCATTGTTCGAGCACAATTGCAGAATGAAGTAAGCCTGGTAAATATTCCTAACAATAACATCAGAAGTCAGCTTGTTCGGAATAGACTATACGACAGGCACTGTATCTCTGAAGGATGTATAGTATGTCCGTACGGCAGAACAGGCGACTGCGCGCAGTCGGGGGTTATTTACCAACTACAATGCTTGGCATGCAACGCAACTTACATTGGAGAAACGGGACGAACTCTGGGAGTAAGGGCTAAGGAGCACATGGCAGGAAAAAGGCGTGGAAGCTTACTAACACCGCTCGGGAGACATAAGAATGAATCACACCACGGAAGTGACTTTGGCGTCAAGTGCATAATTTTAGCTCGCGAAGCAGACATATCAGCACGAAAGACGTTGGAGGCTTTTTGGATATCAGTCCAAAATCCTCCAATGAACAATAAAAATGAGTGTCTATCGATTGCAAACGACTTTATGCCATTCGTACCACTTTGTGAGCTATAACTGCCTGATACAGCCTGTGTAGATCTGTTATACCATACCATCTTTCACGTCTACACATGGTAAAACCCATTCTTTCTAGTTCGGCAGTCTAGTGCGGCGTGCACTAACGGTGGAACGACGGGTGAGCAGTCTTCGGCAGCGCACGGTTTCTGCGTTCTATGCTTTTAACAATATCGAGACGCTAGCACAGGATGGAGAGATGCTTGGCGGGCTAGACGCTGGATTTCTCATGCCAACCTCTTTGCAGGCCTCTGAGGACGGCGATAGAAGCCGAAACGTCAGGCCAATAAAGTTCCACCTACAAAACCTCTTTGGCACAAAAAATCACACACGAAATTCACTATGCCGAGGTTTCAAGACAAGAGAACATTTGAACTATCTGACGTGAGTTTCTTATCACGACAACAGCTAAAGTTGAACCCGCTATTATTTTCTTTCCCCTGCTGAAGGTTCATCCGTTTACAAAACGACCACTTTCATCTACCTATATGAGGAAGAGCACTGCTCAATGCCTCGGAAGTAATTTTGGATCAGAACGAGGGAAACAGGATTTGCTCAAGATTTATTCAAAGGTTAAAGCTACTGGTTAGGTTTAATAATTGTTCCGCTCAATCCCACATGTTTTTCTAGTTGCTTTATTGTTCCTAGGCTCATAAGCCATGTTTTCAAATATAATATATGCGAACAGGGCTTCGTTGAATTATTGTTGTTCAAAGAGGCACTTGTGGTTCTTCAAGGGAAACAAACCATGACGTGTGCTTGCCGCATTTTCAGTTGCCTAGTGAGCTCGAGCTAGGATTCATGAGACACTAAACAGAGGATCGATTCCGTAGTGCCCAACAGGACTAAATTAGGCTTCTAGGATTCAGAATATCTTGTAAAGGACCCGCTAGAACAACTCCATAGTGTCAATTTATCTGGAAACTACTTAGAACTTAGGAAAAATGTTCTGTTTAGGTAGGATTGATCGTTACAGATTGGATCTGTACGAGATTTTTTACCAGAAAGGACCTAAAGTGTCTAGTTTACATAAATTGATACCTAAGCATGTTTTAATCTTTTTCGTACGTCTTCTTTAGAGAGCATAATAAACATAACATAACACGCCATGCATAAAGTAGGGTTTCAAAACATTTCTGCTGATTTTTTTTATTACCTCAACTTAACCTTTTTTCATTTTTTTGTGACTTATCCATCGATTTTTTAACTACACTTTCGAAATTTATCTTTTTCTTACCAATTTCTTTTGTTGGTCGCCCCTTCCATCTACTGATCAGCCTCAAGAGTACCGACCAGTAAAAAATGGTTCGTCCATGCAGAGGCGAAAGGAATCATTTGTACTAACCTCTTTTGCATTTACTGATTTTCTCACATTTCATTATCCGATAGTAAGTTGGGCAAACAATCGAACTTCTTCCTCTGATCTCCGGAGACTTTACGTCGTTTTGTTTGAGTTATCTAGTCTGATTTGTGTTTGACATCCCCGTGGAGGCCCCTTTGCAGATTTTTTCAGAAACTCCCGCAAAGCAAACATTGATGTTGCAGGCTTTACAACATCTCTGTTGACCAATCAACACGGGAACAATTTTTTATATACTATGCTCCCTTAAAAAGGAAGCGCTTTACAGTACTAGAATAGGGTGCCGATATAGCTTACGCCTTTAATGGTTGGGTAGCCGTCTTGGGCAAACGAAGCCTTCTACATGTGAATCTATCCCGGGTTGGCAAGTGAGTCCAAACTTTCCAGATGGAGTGAAGTAGAACTTGCACGAATGTATCTATTTGTAAGCTTTTCTACGAGAAAAAATATTAAAGTTTATTTCCCAGTGAATGGAACAACGCGAACAAAGCCCCACTATCCATATGCAAGAAACAAACAGTTGAAAACACAGGATATTAATGCACTCACCCAATAGGAGTAGATGTCGACTGAGTGACTTCGAGGCAAGGTGAGGTACTACTGCCCTCTAGCGACGGCTCAGTGTAGACGGACATCTTCAAGGCTTCCGCTTAATGCGGATTCGAACAACATTAATATCAAGAGTAGATCGTCTGTACTTGTTGTTAACGAATTCAATCTAGCTATGGCCTTTCAAAAACTTTTCCACAGCCGAGGGAAATTACCTTTGCTTTTTTTTACCTTTTCAGACTAATTTTACCCGTTAATTTTAAGCAAAAAGGCGTCCCTGAACAATTATGGCACTGCAATGAAATCAGACACATTTGTCATGAGAACACTCATCAATACCATTAGTCATCCAAAAATTAGCCTTTTCATGAAGTTCCACTTTTTCGAATGCTTGGAAAGCAAAGGCTCAAAAATGACGCTGGTTTCGTAACCTCTTATTCCTTTCCAACAATATCCATTTGGAATAGCGAATTATAACCAGTCCCATCCACTGAATCTGGGCGAAAATCGTGCCTTTTTCTAACCAGATATCCTGTCTTTGGTTTTTCTCATCCATAATTCCACGTGCGACTTTTTTTTCACAATGGGGAACGTGGGCGTGTATCCTGCTGTGCAAGCTTGTTTGGCATTCGCTGAAATGAAAAGGTGTTGAGTGATTTCGTGGGGTCCTCAGAGAAAGTTCTTATCACTTGCATGAATAACAGAACAAACAGTGAGCTCAGGAGATGGCAATTTGTTCGGATCAATGTTTCATAGTGTACGGATGAGTAGGAGTTTACATTTTCACTATTTGCTTACAGAGTTAATGACGTCTGCTACGAATGCTGCAAGAAAATCGGGGGTTCATTGCCGAGCAACGGCTCAGAATCCTAATTCCGCTCTGGCTACATGTTAGTGAAATATGTTATTGACATTAACGGCTGGAAAGGAGTATCCAGAAGCATGGAATTCACTATCAGTCACCCCCAGTTGATGGGACTGCCTCACTCCTCAAAGATATCCTCGTAATTTGGATTTGTTGACTGGAATGTTCGGTGAGCAAGGCGAACCCTCGTTGCTGCACTCTAGAAGTGCGCACCCTCTATAAATGAAAGTTAATATGGTGCGGAATTTCGTCGTCACGAAGAAGAGAACATGCAGCGAAGACTAAGAAGAAGTGGAAGAGTCGGTGAAGCAGATATTGGAGGATAATGGATACACTCACTAAATTGGAAGCAAGGTCGTGGCGCCCACAATTCGTTGCTTGGGGAATACCACTCGTATTACCTCTTCTCAATGAGGTATGTGAGAAGGACGTCAAGCAAATAGTGAATTCGTAGCAGGTCTTCCGAGGAAACGGATTTTCCAGCCACCACCAAACCTGAGGAGCTTGCTTGTATCATCTGATCTACGAAGAAAAATGTGGGCGAAGTAGTTGCATATATTGCTCTGAACGAAAAATATGTCAAGTACGAGGAACAGTATACATGGTAACACCTGATGGGTGCGGTCAAAAGTATATTGGAGAGATTGGATGACCTCTCCATAAACATATCGATGAACATTTAAGAGCATTGCGAAATCCCGCCTCATATCCGAACAGCAGCTTCTCGCATTGCGAAGATCCCCCTGGTACTGCACCGCTCACTGGAAAGCGCCTTGGAGAGAAAGTTGCTCAAGGCTCTGGCGATAAAGCTCCTCACACCGGTAATGAACAACAAGGATGAGCTCATGGCA
>JARK01000130.1:15088-28428 GCA_000688135.1 Ancylostoma ceylanicum | reverse complement strand
ACACAATAGCAGCGATGGGGGGGGGGGAAGAAACGCAGCTCGTGGGGCGACAAAAGAAGCTCTGACTTCGCGGTGTAAATGCTGTAGAAACGTGTTCGAGCTGCGTTTGTCGTCCCGGAATCTTTGAGGTAGAGGTAACACATGTCCTGGTTATAAATAAGTTCATGTGGAAAAACCCAAGTGTCAACTTGACTGTGGTCCTCGTTCTTTTTAACCAAACATAAAATTATATGTGTGAAACCATGGTCTGCAGGGAAAGGTAAGTAGGTACTTTTGAACCAGCGGAAGAGTTATGACTAACATCTCGGGTAAGGTTGTCAAAACAAAGGCGACAAATCACGAAGTTTGGCGCAATTGGCGCAACTGTTCCCATCCTTAAGAGCGTTGAATCCAAAACATTGAATATTTATTCGTTCACTATACATGTATCGACGAAGGATGCTTACCCTTCTAAGTGAAGATAATAGAAGAGAAAACTTTCTTTAGGGTACCAGTTAAAAAGTCAGTACTCCTAATGGAGATTCCAATAAAGGCTGGCCAAGGCTTTTGAACATGTCAGAACACAGTAGCTCCTACAAGCACAGCAGTTGAAGTACTACCAGTGAAGCTTCTCGAACCTTAGATCTTGGTCTTATCGCATCTCGACGTGTTCCTTTCAAGGATCGTGAAGGAATAAGCTCGAAACATTAAAATAAGGACCGGTTCACTAAAAGCAACCAAAATTTGGTTGGACAAATTTCGTCAGGTCATAGCAAAATTTGCGAGTCTTCGAAAAAGTTACGCAGGGACCGGATGCATCACTGAAAGGATGAGTAATCTCATCTCCTTAGATATGATCACCCATAAATAGCAGCTGGATATATAGACCACCACATATGGCTAAACATGTTGATGGGTGCCAACTACATCCACATGTCTACCACGGGCAATCTCAGTCATGAAACCTGGCAAGGCCTAATAAAACAAGCAGTGCACAGATTGGTTAGGTCCGTAAAGCACTATTCTAGCAAGGGAAGTCTGTACCACAAAGGTTTGATCACTATCGCGGTTTGGGTCCTCTAACGTAACGATACGAACAGACTTCACTTTCCTACCAAATTTTTAAGTCCTTGAAGGGCTACCTGCATTCAAAAGTAAGGTTCAATGGCAAAACTTGACGTGGAAGTGAGAAATCCGGATTCTTTTGGTGATAGAACTTCTGGTAGCGCTCAACAGGCCGGCCAAATGGTTTCTATCGTATCCAACCTATTTTCAATCGCCTTTTAAATGCTGAGCATTCATAATAGAGTGCTGGATCACTGTGAGGGTCACTGAGGTGATGTAAAATATCAAATGGGTGAACGAATATAATTTGAAGGTTTCTGGCAAAATCGCTGCAGAAAAGTAGGGCAATTATTAAGCTATACACTACATGTAAGTGTAATAAATCTTATGCGTATCTTGTTCATCAACTAAGATATTACTTTTTAGATCGCCAACAAGAATCGCCAGCAAGTAATCGTTCAAATATGATTCCACACAAAGTCGGATCCACAACTGAAGAAGTAAGTTGGTGGAATTATCGCACTTGTAGAAGAATAGAAAATTTTCGTCACATAAGCAGGGAACTCAAAAGTATCTGTGATGTATTGAAACAATTTAAGGTGAACGTAACATTATCTTTCGTCAACAAACCTGTGGATGAGAATGGAGACGGCGTAAGAGAATCGGTGGATGCGCTTGACGAAGATGATGATGTGTTCCTAGCTGACAACGAGATTGAAGAGCTGGAGCAGTTTGTGGTAGCAGAAAGCACCCAGACAAATCTGTCTGTAGCCAATGAAGACAAAAACGTGAGCATAGTTCCTCATTTTTCTTTCAGTTAGTCAAATAATCTATGTTAATTTTCATTCATAACAATAAAATGCCCTAGAGTGTATGCAGAAATAAACAGTTCCCACAAACGTGCTCATTTTGCACAGTAAGCTCTCCTGACTCATGAGAACTGTTCATCCATCATAGCTATAATAATTTCAGCAATTTTTCACCCATAGTGCGAGGATTTCGGCACAATTCTAGGTGTTACCAATGACATTCGGTATTTGAAGGTTTTGGGTTTCACTTATTCCCACCGTTCTATTGCAAATAAAACCCTTGATATCAAGATCTTTGATTACTTTCCACCTTTCGCAGAACTTGCAAAAGACGTCGAGCATTTCAGACTTTTCGCAAAGTCCTTTTTCCGCTAGGTGATCCATGATCAGTTTTCGTTTTTCTAGCAACAAACCATGCCACAAGATTTCGATATCTTCATCGATACGCGATGTCAAACGTCTCCAGTGCTCCTAAAAGACATGCTATTCTGGGAAGCGCTGGATGAGGATGACTCGCAGGCAACTGTGCCAGAAGTTCAGTGGATTGTGAGACCTACCACATGCAGCTCCGAAGCGCAGGCAGTGGTTCCTACGGTGAGGAAGAAAAGAAAAGAAAAGAAAATATCAGATGACAATGAGCAAGTCATGATTTGCAATGATAAAATGTCATATGCTTCCAATCCGACCCAATAGAAAATGTGATGTGGATCTGGAATAAATTTTTAGGAACATACTATGGTACAGTATAGCTTCGAAGAGGGCGACAAAACCGAGGATGTTGCTGAAGAGCAAACTTCGTATAGTGATAGTGAAACACAAACAAGTGAACTAGCTGTGCATGCTGTAGAAGTTCAGGTATGACTGGTAATTGAAAGGTTCTGATATATATTTTTGCCCTAGTAACGAATCAAGCGTAACCTGTGTGTTGAAACACTGTCCTGGTTGCAGTTGGAATAGCTTTAATTTCATTGCGTAAAATGTTTCTTTAAAGGCAAAGCATGTGTTGTTGTCGTAGTTTTGTCCCACTCTGTATAACCAGGTTCACATTCAGTTCTTCTAGTTTTTCACATTTGAGTAGCAGTTTGACAAACCTGGTTGTTTTCAGACAAATGCTATGTACAGGACAACAGAAAGTGTGGAAGCCCAAACGGATACCTTCTATGCAGAGGTAAGACGGTTTTATTTAGAATAGACGTAAAGCTAGTGACACAAGGAGTCTTCCATACTTCAGCACAGCATCAACGAGTTGGGATTTGCCCAACTGTAAACTTCGATTTAACCACCGTCCTGCTCTAGAAAAAAATTTCAAATGGAGGACTAATTTGCTGCAATCTCTCAAATTTCGCTGCCCCAGGCCCCACTCAATGTTTTGCCACCGAGCGAGTCGCCTACACTCGTACCATCTTTGCCGCGTGTGGCAAACATAGTCAAGACTTTGGCGGCAACAACTTGCTCCGCCTCACGTTTACCGCCCGGTTACTTGACAGCAGAACTCTGATTGAGGTTCAAGAGAGTTGCATTTTTTCGTGGAACTCATTCCGAATCTTTCAGCATCGTGCAGCATCTGTACAATGTGAAGAGTATCTGCCTGAACACAAATCGAGTGAAGTGCAATCAGATGTTAGCATGTTCACGGTCGATTTCGAGGTAACGCTGACGCCTAACAGCTAGAGTAAACTCCAAACGACCGTAGACAAAGGGCGAAACCGCGAGGCGGCGTTCTTAGGCAGAGACACAGGGGCTTTGCACTTTAAATTAGTATCGCACGTACTGTGAACGGATCGTTGTAGCATAGAAAGACCACGGCGCACTCTTTATGATACCTCAAGCTTAGGAAATTAAATCCCATAAAATACTCGCAAAGAATATGTGGGAAAAATAACGAGCAAGTTCACCACGGCTATGCGATTCATTCGCTAAGATGGAGGCTCGCTTCGACTACTACAGAAAAGCGCACATGAGCCTCCTAGCAGGGTACGGAGATAAGACATCAAAGGTTATATGGGTCAACGAGCAAAAAGAAAGTACGAATCGAGATTGAATTCCGCGCTTACATCTAAAGCTCTACTGTGCTCGAGCTTTTATACTGTCACAGGAATGCTAGGATTGTTTTGATAATCGCGCATATTCTCACCCTGATCGAAAAAGCTCGAGCAGAGATATTATGATAACCGCGCACAGTTTCAATACATCACACAACAAGCAAATACAATAGCACATTTAAACCACGAAGATCGCGAGAATCCGCGATGCACTGGTTGCCTACTTCTGAAAGCAGCAGAGAGCTCGAGTGCAACGCCGCAGCAGACAGAACCAGTACGCCGGGTCCCCGTATCTCTGCCCAAGAACGCTGCGCCGCGGTCCCGCCCTTGTCTACGGCCGTTTAGAGTTCAGGGTGAACCAGCCTTCCTACCATTTTTCTTTTTAGGACAGCATCAATCTTGAGGCTAAGCATCACGTTCGCTTCAATGTTGAGAGCAGCACTTCAATGGAAGAAAACCAATACAAAACTCTTGGAACTCAGGTTTTCCCGTTAATTACGGTTTAATTTGTTAACTTTACCTCAGATTT
Source organism: Ancylostoma ceylanicum (assembly GCA_000688135.1). NCBI lineage: Eukaryota > Metazoa > Nematoda > Chromadorea > Rhabditida > Ancylostomatidae > Ancylostoma > Ancylostoma ceylanicum. The sequence goes on along the minus strand of JARK01000130.1, from coordinate 24,004 downwards.
TTCGTTCTGTTCATCATTTCGATCACTTGTCGATACGTTTAAGAGTGATGAGGTGGAGACAGATTCCGTCGAAGTGCAGTGTACGCCAACAGTTAGCACCTCACAGACGCAACACACCTGTTCCGTTATGACGGACGAATCTGTGCAAACTGAAATGTCAATGAAAAACAAAAAGAATCAGGTTTGTGTGCATTCCACCAAGGATTTCCATCACATGTTGAGTTATTAGAAAGTTTTATTATAAAATAGCTCTCTATTCATTATCCAGATTCTATTTCAGAATGTTTCTAGGAATAGTAAGGAATAGTGCAGCAACTTCATCCTAAGTAATTCCATTTCTATTAGTAAAAAACGTTTTCACAGGAGTGTGATGCCTCTGTGGAAACCAAGGATGCTTTCGCTCAAAAGATACCGGATTGTAAGGAGGAGAGTGTACAGGCGGTGAAATCCAGTACCGACAGTATCGTTGACGCAGAGCACAATGGCACAAACACTGTCATGCAGACAGGGCCGGCTCTGTGGAGTGACTTCGATAGAACGCCTTTCTCGGAGTTTTATTGGGACGTCTCACAACAGACTTCTCCCGTAGTGATGAACGATAGTGAATGTCAGTTCACACTAGACGTCACTTCACAAGAAGTTCAAACAACGCGACTCAACGGTGAAGACGTGAGTGATAAGTGTTGTGGAACAAAAACAGATATGGAGGACAACGCTGCGCAAGCTACTGTCAAGTTACATGATGTTGCTAGTGGACAACCGGATAGTGAAAGTTGGATAAAGGTAGAAATTGTTGGTGATGTTCACACATACACAGCACATGCAGAGCTTACGCACCACTGTCTCCCTGGTATTGTTCAGCATTTGCATGCATATTTCTCTATTCACTCTACTTTTAGAAGCGGAATGGCACTGGATGGCTTTTCTACTTTCTTAGGAAGAGAATGACACTATCTTTCATCTTCTCTTTTCACTCTTAGCACTCTATATCCTTTCTTCTTCATAATACAGGCTCACAGATCGTCTCCATAGACGTTACATTCTAGGTCTACATAGCCGAACTAGATGAGGAAAGGCTGTCAAGAATGGTTGATATTGGAATTCAAACCGGTGTTCTAGCTCGAGTGCAGCATTTGTACACCCCCGAGGAATTGGAGGAGGTTGTTAAATAATAATATATGATAGAATGTTGGACCCTTACAATGACCATGTTCCAGAGTGCTTCTGGATCATCACAAAGCAGCGTTCGCCTAAGCATTCCAGAAGAAAGCCCTGAAAATACTACACAAAAGAGGTTGTTAATGAGTCTTTGAAGCAAATATTGGTGGGATCCAGATCTCAACACTATCACAACCTCCTAGGATGAAAATTTGTAGTTGTTATTATGGATAGCATCTTTGAGACTACTCGAGCCAATTTCAGTTTCCCAGCTACAGGGATGGTAGTAATCCCTCCAAGTCCGTCGCAACATGTACGAGCCAGATTCGTAACGGTTAGGAAAATGGCACAAGCATCTCACGAGTTAAGCGCGAGAGTATCACGAGACGGCACGCCTACTTGCAAAATCGGGATGTGACCAATTGGAGCCACCATGCACACGCTTCTGCGGCGCGCACATGCTCTGCGCTATGGAGCATGATGTGCAGGCGACACCATAAGACTAGGTAGATCATGTAGCGTGGCTGACATTATGTGCACCTCACCGTTAATTGTGGAGAGGTCGGCCTTTCGATCAGCCGCATCGATTGGCAAGATCATGAGTTCAAGAAATCATTGATTAACGACAGTTTTATAACTATCTAGAACGTTAATTCTCCAAACAACAATGATGAAGATTTGTGTGTAGCGAACGTTGAGCAAGCCTTGCATCAAGTAAAAGACGCACTATTCATGCCTTTAAAATGAGAAGTGCAATTGTAACTCCTTAAACGTGCCCCAACATCTGTGAGTGACAGCGTAGTGGTAGTGCACGCTCCTCTTACGCGTGCTGTCATGGGCTCGATTCCCGTTGACAAAATGTCGCAACAGCGCTGAGTTTTTGCCCATCCTAGCAACACATGCGTCAGTTACTAAGAAAAAACGCGCGAAAATTGTTTACGAACAGTTACGAGCTTGGTCGTACACGAGGGCATGAACTTCGTGTCATCCTGCGTCTCGTGGTTTCTACCACTTCTTCTCTCGCGCACTGCTCTTCGAATGACAGGTTGTAGCGAAGTTCATGACTTCGGGACAACATGACAACCTCCCAACAACGTGACAGACGTAACATCTTCGCGCTGCGCCGCTCTCGCGTGCGTTAGCATGCCATTCGGCGCGAGCCTGGCGCACCCCGTCTCGAACCAGCCTCGTAGCATGTTGCAAACATCGTGTTACGACGTGACTACCACCCCAGATGACAGCCCGCACTTCTGTTATTTATGTTTAAGAGTTCAAGAGACCGTCTAAGTGTCATGTGATCTGCAGGCATCATACAGTCGTTATGTGAGGATAATTTCCTTACCAATTCCAGGCAGCTGAAACGTCGAGCAAGCGCCATGCCCCATATATCAATATCTGAATCGTCTGTGGTGGATCGTTTCCGCACTGGGCACGAGCCTCTGAGCCCTTTGAAGAAGTAGGTACTTCTTTCCAGTCATGGAGCTAATGAATTTGAATGGTATTGTTATAGAACATCACATAAGCCAAGGCGGACGTCAGCAGACGTGAGCACGAGGGTGGGTGACGCTGGATGATTGGTTAACAATATTGTGCAATAAAAATGAGCATTCAAAGGGAATTGTGGTATTAAATGAACGGATTTTTTCTTTTAGTTTTTCTCCGTTAAGGTATCCGATCTCCGCTCCCGATTTGAGAAGTCGAAAAACACGGAACGGACACGTTCGTCATCTACTGAAGCCACACGGAGTTCTATGATTTAGACATTCTACAGTTTACCGATATCTTTACTCTCTTTATAACTGTCCTTTAGATAAATTATCCAATTTGCTGAGTCTGTTTTTCAAAACGCTGCAGGAGAGCGACACTTAACGCCATGGATCAACACCAACTAAATCTCTTGGGCAAGAAACTGCTGAAGAATACGATGCAATTAGAATATGGATATTTCTACGCTGGACCTAGTCATATAAAAGGAAATTATAAAGTTGCAATCAGTTCCTGGTTTCATTCCTACGTGCCTGATAACCGTTCCAGAGCACACGTCATCTCTGGAATGCGATAGGGGGTGACTGGGCCCTTGTTTCTCGGACAGTGTTTCGAAATGCCTCTGTTTGATGATACAAGGATTCGTTTCACTTGTGCTTCATTAATTTGGCTCATGTCATGTCAGAGATAGATCCGTTTGTAAAGTTTCTTTCCTTTCCCTATCCTTTCCCTTTTTTGACTGTTTGGATCCAAGCCCCCTACATTATATCCTGCTTGCATGAGAAGTACACAAATAAATGAGTGAGGAAGTGGTACAAAACATCCGCTTTCAACTGATAATGGGTCTCTCATGCGAAAAAAGGCCCAATATTGAAAAGGAACGTTTGTAAGTGGTTTAAATATCCACGGGTTTGCCCAAATAAGGAATTCTTCCGAAAGCGAACATTTTGCAATAAGATTTCCTCGGGCAGGGATCGAACCTGGGAGTTACCACGAATGCGGCGCCCTGAGGGACCTAGGAGAAGCTTTCTCGCAGTCACTAGTGCTGAAAAGTTGAACTTCTCGAAGACCTCTGGTTCCTTTTCTTTCAATTTATCCTTAAAAAAATTCTAAAATAGTTTCCATCTAACGGAACCAAAAGGTGTCCAGAAAGCCATAAAAACAACGTAACGCACTATCCGTAAACATTTTCTAGCTCAAATTCGAAGCGGCACTGATAAGCCAACGTCCGTGATTCACTGGTGCCACGTCGGACATCGCAGCGCTGGTACTGGGAACACCTGGCTACGCTCCGCTGGAACCATCGAATCACGATTCGCGTCTCAGCAGCGGTCATCGCCCGTTCCTCACATTTTCTGAGGTTTTTGCTACTACCAGGTGGACGGAATTGATCGCTGTGTCAACATCACCTATTCGGGCTATGTTTGACGGGTAACGCTCTCTGCACTCGCACGCGGAGGATCGGTCAGCGCTTCTTCAATGTGTAGCCTCACGCGATGCTCGCAGCGCGGTCCTCCTCGTCGTTTTTTCGAAGCGCTGAGTGTTTCATAGCATTCGCAGCTACTCCGTGCGATTCCAGGCCCATCTTCTGCGTGTTCCAGAAAATCCTGCACAATTTTGCTGAACCTGAATGTTCGAAAATAACCTCACCCTTTGAACAGTTTACCCAGACTTCATCGGAGGCCTATTCATCAGTAAGTCTCGTGGGAATTCGCTGGACTTTGAATCCTGCAGAAAATTGCTTCTTAACAGTTTTTTTTTCGCAGAAATAAAAATATAAGCCTAGATGAATCGTCCCAAATGTGAAAACCCTCTTACTTTTTCAAGCCTCCCATTTCCACACACTGCATACTTCCCTCACACTGCATACTTTTAATGAATAACTACCTCTTTATTCAGGTTATTTTTTTTCTGTCCCACATGATTCTGGCACCTCCATGCCTACGGTTTCAAAAGCTATTGGCCATTTTTATTTCTCTGACCCTTTCAAACTTTTGGACCCCTTCCGGGTGCTTTTCCATGTTTCACATGCTGTTCCCTTCGACAGAATTTTCTTATCTAATTCCTGTGCTGCCGAGATAATCGAATATTAATCGTGTGAACATAGCAAATTTTTTAGAAAGGCCTCTACTTCTGTTTATATGGATATTTCATTAATATTTATTGATTTATTCACTAATTTACCACACGTCAACTACAATAACTTCCTAAACAAAGCAAAAACAAATTCACATACAGAAGAATTTACCTAATCAGTAAATAAATCATAAATTAATGATTAAAATAAAAATAAGTGAAAATGGCTTAGTTTCCGTTTCGTACTTTACCCTTATACGGAAGCTAAGCTAAAAGCATAGGACTTTCCCCAGTACTCGTCAGTAAGGGAGGGGAAGTCCTAAGCTTCATACAAACGTAAACATGAAAAAACTCACCAACTCACTTGGATCTTTGATTTACTTGCCGGCCGATGGAGTAGTAGGACTAGGGAATAGGAATAAGAATAAAAATCTCAAACTTGGGTAATTAAACCAAATCACATACAAAAGAGTTTACCTAATGCATCATTAGAAGAAGGGATAGAAAACCCAGAAACCTGGTGTTCCAAAACTAAATCAAACACTGACAAATCTACATACAACTTCTTATTCTCACATCTCTAAAATATTTCTATTCTCAGTATACAACTAAAAATTCCGAGAATACTATGGGAAAATCCTTAGAATGAAATGCCAAGGTTCAACTGTTATTCGTGGAGCTCTTGTGTGACCAACACTTTCCATCGATCGTGATCTTTCAGCAGACTGGACATGATCACATTACATGTTAACCCTAAACTTTTTCTTCACTTTTTCTTTGGATTCTTCTACTTCTTCGCTCCAATCCATTACATTTTAACCTCCTTCTGTTGCTGCTCTCAGGAATTTCGAAGATATTTATTAATTCAGTACTTTGACAGAAAAAAACAGATCAGTGCGTCAAGAAAAACATGTCGTATTAGTGGCATACTCGAAAAAAATGTGACTTGCGAAATGCCAGTGTTCCTCCACGAATGAAAAGAGCTGGGAATCATATTTGAGGGTTAGGGAACAAGTAGGCTCACGTGACCGCCGGAACCCTGGTCTAAAATTGTCTATGGGATGTACTAAATAACCGCCTTGCTTCTGTTGTATGAAATTTGCACGAGATTGGCAAAATGTATACATCATGAGAGCTAGTTGCAAGTTTTGCATGGAGTACTGTTAGCTTATTTGCTTGACTATAGGTACTGCATCTTATGAAACTGAAGCCCTAAGGAGAAGCAATAAGTCGAGAAGTACCAGCGTCGTTCCAGGAATCTTTACTGAACTTAACTTGTGTTGAAAGCAGTATTAGCCGAGTACAAGGAAGTTTTCAAGCCCTTCGTCCAAAATCTCCAACAACAGATTGCTCTGCGGTCGGGTGGTTGTCCGATAATCTGTTTTCGCGACCTGTACAGTGTCGTCCACGGTGTACAGATTTAGATTTACACTCTGCAGTATTGACAGATGCACCAATCCAATATGGCTCACTTGTGTAATCTTAGCAAGAAAGGGGATAAGATCGACTGGAAAATGGGAAATCAGGGAAATGGAAAACGTAGTCTTTATTAACGCAAAAATTTTAACATCTAGAGGCAGGTATTCACAAAGTTCTAGACTTTCTTCTCATCCAGAAGCCCCTTAGCCTTGTTATCACGAAGAACAGGTTAGAATACTTTGTAGAAATAAATGAATAGGTCAACCATATCCTCAGGAAATTTATCCTGCTTGACCTGCTCCATTTGGGAGCGTCTATCCTGGCAGTTTTCCTCGTAAAATATAATGCCCAGCGCGTACTCGGAAGCTGCAGAAAGGCATTCGTCAATCTGAGTCATTCGCGATTCCCAAACGTACGATGATTCCACTGGCCCGCAATGCCAGACTGCTATAAAACCGACAAATGCCAGTATGCGGCCATTTATCACCAGCACACAATGCCTATTCATAGACATCCATGCGCGAACAGCTTTATGTAAATGATCCAAACCCAAGGTTAGGTGCTACGCGGGTAATACTGGAATTAGGGGTGCAAGTAGGTAATTCAGATCTGGGCCCGGATGCAGCATTGAGATTACTCATAGTAAACGTAATTACACATCCGAATCTACCCCTTACCTGGCATCAATTAACTTGTTTACCTGCACATGATGACTAGTATACCCAGCTGTTACCCATTAGAAGTTACCCATAAGTAGTGAGGTTAACCGTTCTTCGATGTATTTACGTCCCGAAGTTGTTTTCCGAAAAAGCTATGTCCATACGCAGCGCTGGAACGATGGGTAATTCCATACCCATACAAATGATTACCCATGGGTAGCAGTTGGGCATAGACAGCGGATTACCCATGGGTAGCTGTTGGGTATAGTTAGCGGATTACTTGTGGGTAGCAGTTTGTTATAGACAACATCACGTAGAGGTAAACATATTGATTGATGATTGGGCATGGGTGCTTCTTGAGGTTACCCAAGATAAACGTAAGAATATTAGCGTTAACGGGGAGTAAATTTGGGGGCAATTGACGTGTTTACCCTGGGTAACCTCAACGATACATGTAGCCCCAGGTCAAGGGTCAATTTGGGTAGGTTAACCTTTCACTCTGGGTAATTTAGGTGGTGCAAAAAAATCTAATTCATCTGTTTGGCCCTAGAAGCATATAGGAAAGTAATCAGGTGCGCCTCGTTCCATACTATGATTCTCAATCCCACCTGGGCCGGCATGCACCAACGAACTTACCAAGGGTAAACTGCCTATAGTGGGTAAATTTAAAGGAGTTGACACGCTTATCCTAGGTAATCTCAACGATGTATGCAGCCACTACTTTCTTTCCGTCTTTTTGACCCTGGATGCATCATTAAGATTACCCACGGTAAATGTGTTGCCGCCGTGTAATTAACGGGTAAATTTGTGCAGCGTGAGCAAGTTTACCCTGGGTAATCTCGCCGATGCGTGCGGCGATTGTATAAACACAGTGACCTCATTCCACCATCAAAACCTGGTCCAGAAAGAACCTTTTTTTTGCTGTTTCAGGCATTTTACTGCCCAGTGCTATACCTTTTCTACCGCATACCCAAGGAAATGCTGACCCATTGTTCCTCGCCCTCTATAGCGAGTACCGTTCTCCTTCGCAACGAATGACGACCCCAACTTTCTGGGTCATAATTCATGAAGTATTACCCTGTACACGACCTATTACTCCATAGTTCGACGCTCCGATGAATTTTTTCAGCGACTTTGCTGGTTCGAATGTGTGTTCTATTGCTGTGGATATGTGTGTGCGAATACAAATGTGGCCTTTTCAAGGTTAGGGACGCCTCAACAGCGTTTGCTCATGTTGTTCATCCACAGCCTTTCATGATGTTGGAAATGTGTTCGATTGAACTTGTGGAATCTGTTTTTCACTGCATATTCCTTCTGAGTCATTCACACGCCTGCCATGCTAAAGTATTTTTATTTCTTTCATTCCATAAGCGCATTTCGGCGGTTTATGTGTATTTCTTCCTTTTGTGCGTGTTCACGAGATTATCTCTCGCTGTTTCATAGTGTTGTACTGCTGTAGTTCCACTGCTTCAGTGTTTCTATGAATAACCGAGAGAGCAAAGAAAATAAATAGAGTGACTGGGAACTTGATCGAGCTCAAAATCGTGCCAGAAAACAGTAGCAAGCAAAAAAACATCACGGCTTCTAATTTTCTGTCTATATCTTCCTATCCGAAGAACCAATGAGTTACCTGACGTTTGGCCACAGTCTTCATCATGTTCTACGTGAACACAAACGTTAGTGCTTGGCCCTCCAAGCTTTGAACCTAGAATCCGCCCAATGTGAAAAATTTCTGGAACTTGTTTTACATATTTTATGGAATAAAAGCGGATGAAATTCAAGGTAATGCCTAAGTGAACATCCTTGTAAACAAATGATTACTGAAGAAGGATGAGAATCGCTGAGTTACCTTGTGCACGAGAATTGATATTCTTCCTTCTATGTTGTGTAGATTGAAGGCTTTGACCGCCCTCTAGGATCGCTCCGCCGCCCACGCTAAAGATTTGATCACCCACGGCCTGCCACAGGATTAGTCCCCTTTGCGTATTTGAATTAATTTCCTTCGCTTGTGGATTTCTACCACAAAGTCTTCTTTTCTTTTTTAGCTTGGATTTATCAAGCTGCCAATAATTGGCTTCAGCCTTACCTTACCCGCCTATCAGTGGCGGACGCAGAAAGT
>JARK01000130.1:0-14417 GCA_000688135.1 Ancylostoma ceylanicum | reverse complement strand
CCCCCCCCCCTTGCGTCCGCCACTGCCGCCTATGTATGTGCATGCACATAGGCACCGAGTTAGAGTCCAAGACCCACCCTTGGTGTCGCTTTGAGAGATACATCCTGTGAAATAGACGACATTTTTATGTAGATTCCACCTTAACCGTCTATATTTGCTTTAATTTCTGAGGAAATACTCCAAATTACTCAGTATTAGAGCTAATACTTTCAGCAGTTTCATTTGTCCAACCGGGTTCTCAGAGTGACTCCCTAAGATCCCAATTTTTCCCACCCCCTACTGACTGGGCATTTCTGCGTCCGTCACTGGTCCCACACAACCCCTCGGATTGCTGAACACTCCATTAAATCCTATTAGATTATTTTTCCCTGTAGTGGTGCTGCTTTTTCCAGACTTTGGAGCAGATCTTCATTTGGGGTCTTGCTTTCCAAAAATAGCATATTTTTTAAACATACGGGGACGGTATGAAATTCAGATTTATCTTTCATAGCACGAAATTCTCAATTAATCCATCATCCAAGCCCACCAGAGAGCACTTTCCGTAAGCAATTGTGGATCAAAGTTGTGAACCCACCGTGGAAAAATATGGAGATTTGGATGATTGTAGTGAAGTCACACGGACTTTCTGGCCTTGTTCCCATAAATGACATTGAACAGTCCACGTACATAAATAGTTGCTTTTCCAACAGGGTCAACAGAAATTCCTTATGTGTCTACCTCATCTTTGGAAAAAGGAGCGTAGGTTCTTGAAAATCTAAAATTGTCATACTCCCTTTAGTGACTCACTCTAAACCAACCACGAACTTCCATTAACCCCCCCCCCCCTATACTTATGTTTTTACGCACCTCCAGGTTAACCAACTCGTGCTTAATCCGTGTACCACATAGAGAAAAACCAGTTGCTTTGCATCCTTCCTTCGTCGTCGGCGTCTCTGCGACAACAACGCTCTCTAGCAGATACGCATCTGAGTCAGTCCATTTCGATACTTAATCGCTTCGGCGCTTGGTTTGGCGCGCAGCCAAACAATGTCCATCAGCAAGAAAAAATTCCACGCTGGTGTTCTTCTGGCGCAGGCGCGTTTTTCTTTTGATCCATGAAATCCAGGCCAGCGCCCGCGCGAAGTGACCAGCCGCTTTTGTTCAGCGCCAGCTCCACATGGCGGTGTTTGATTGCGCTAATCCGGCGATGGGGGGAGGCATTGTACGGGCGGCGGTGTCCTTCGTTCTGTGCGATTTGCCTCTGCGATTTCGATAAAAACGCTACAGGCGCGGCTGCACAGCTGCTCTTCTCACCATCGCCGGTCGCTTCCTTAAACAACATGTTCCTAGAAAGCGGCCGGTCTGTTCTCATTGCAGAGCAATCAGTCATCGCCTTTTTTTCGTCGTGTTTCTTGCTGGTTACAGCCATCTCTGCAACGATCATGACCAGCTGTGGTTCTTTCACGTTTCTGGATTCCATGTTACTGTGTTTTTCTTTTCTCTACATACCAAAAAACAAACAAGGCTCAAATCGAAATTTCCATAATCGGCTTTGCACATTAGGGATTCCTGTGGCTGCAACAAAGTCGTGCAGATTTGTGAACCGTGCAGGTCTGCACATCACTCTGAGCACTTTACGACGGCCGATTCGTTCCAGAAATCAGGAAAAAATCCAGAATTTCCATAGTTACTTTTAGTTAGCGTTTTCGCCTCCCCTTCAACTGAATACACTCTTCTTTTTTTCCTGGAGAAAAGACTGGTTTTTTTGGATTTTGTTGGATTTTTTCTTAAAAAAATGGACCACGAAATCTTGATTTCCTCCACTTGGTCTTCCATATAGGTGCTTTCATACAGCCTTGTTCTCTCTCCTGCATTCTAATTATTTTTTTTTCAATTTCTTCCTTATTCTTATTGCTAAAGGTTTTTTTATTTAGCTATATTCTCTTACCTACGTACATGGTTCAGATTATTATTTTTTCTTTCTTTGTTCCAAAAATCAGTAAAAAATCCAGATTTTTCATGGTTACCTTCAGTTAGCGTTCAGAGGTCATAAGCATGATTGAGATTGCCCAAGGTGAATGTGTTGATAACGCGCAAATTTACCCATAGTCAACACGAGTGTCGGCACATTTACCCTGGGTAATCTTAATGACGCATTTGTTAGCAGGATTCCTATTTGTCTGATTACTTCTTTCATTATTGTCTGATTACTTAGTTCAGAATATTCCTCATCCTCCGAAAAAAAAAACAATCTGGGAGTCCTGATTTCGCCTTGATTTCCTTCACTTCGTCTCCTATATAAGTAGGTACTTTTTCTTTCTCTCCTGCATTTATTATTATATTGTTAACCTGATTTTTTTGTTTAATTTCCTTCTTTTCCCATTCCTAAACGTTTTTTCTTTTGGTTAAATTCTTCTACCTACATGGTCCAGGTTCTCCTTCTTCTCCCTTTTTTCCTTTTCTTATTCCTTTTGCTCTCTTACACAACCTTGTACTTCTATTTTTCTTCATTTTGTTCGGATTTTTTTTTCAAACCTGTGGTAATAGGCACAGTTTATTTTCCGTTGCCGTTTCAGTTGCTTGTTGCACATTATTTGTGCCCTATACAGGGATTTGTTTCTATAATTCTGAAATTATTTCTATAATTTTCATTCATTTCCGCAATTCTCTCAACGTTTTCTGTGATTTTCGACCTATTCTGTTCTACCATTATCGAAATCAATAAATTTTCCTGTGTCCTGTGCTTTGCCAGGACCAAGAGCTTGACGAAAAAACTCCCTTCATCTTCGCATTTCAGCCTTTTCCTCCTCCTCTTTCCTTTTTTGGTAAACCTATATCGATTGCATTGCTTACTTATTGTCGCTATTTTGTTTATTGAAATTCTGTTGCTCTCTACACCCTTATGCAGAGTTCTTTTTTGGCTCATCTCTGAACAAAAAAAGGGAAGAAAATAGAAGTTTCTGGCTATTTTACGGTTTTTTGCCATCTTTTCCTCACTCCTGCACTTCTATTCAACAAATTTCTCTGTGTTTCTCTCAGAACCGAAATTCGGAAGACCCCGTTCTTCCTCTCACATGAAATAACGTCACTTCTTCTCAGAGACGCTCTCGTAGTTTACATGATAACAGTGGCTTCTCCTGCGAGTGCTCTTTTCTGCTCTGGAAATGATTACGAAATCCAGACCGTTCTTCGCAAAGGCGGCGTTATAATTGCCTGCTACTTTCGGTGGAACATCTAAAGTGCCCTGTTCTGATGCATGCGTGCGTGATGCAATGTGACTCCCTTTCGTCATGGCAATTTAGCCTTTTCCCAGATTTCTGGATCTCTGCGGATTCGAATCGCAACCGCAGTCGCATGCATCATTGAGATTACCCAAGGTAAACGTAGTAATGGTCTCCAGATTTACCCATCGTTAGCAAGGGCGTCGCAGTGTTTACCATGGGTAATCTCAGTGGTGCATCCAGGCACAAATTCCGATTAGTAAGACGCAAGATTTTTTTCTGCCTATTTTCCCACCTTTATTTTAAACTCATCTGATCCTCCTTTAGTCTCAGCGCCACTATTTTACCCGCTCTTTTTTCACCTACTCCCCCAGGGACCCTGCTGATGAAAAACCTAATCCATATTCATTATTTGTAGGCATGGCACCTACCATCTCGCTTCTGAACCTGAATGCATCACTGAAATTACCCAGGGTAAACTCGTTTGCGCCTATGCTAATGATGGCTGAAAGTGGAGCTGCTAGCACGTTAACCTTAGGTAATCTCAATAGTGCACGTGTCACTATCTAGTTGTTTTCTTTTTCTCTTTGTATCCTAGCTAGAGCATCCTGGAAACAGCTAGATCCATGACTTCAGGAGATGTTGGTTGCATAGGTCGCCATGGTATCACATTTCAAGGGAGGCCATGCTGAACCAAGGAGTCGCTCTAAAAGCCCATCCTGAACTCCCTCCTACCTTCCACTTACTCTCACCACCCTCTCTGCCCAGCGGCTTTGACCTCAATTGACAAAAGATGTTTTATTCTTCCTTAAATACTAGTTCTTCAATGTAGTTTCCACGGAGTCGAAGTGAGAAATCATAATAGGTAGACTCGAAATCTGGTGCTACGTATCCTGAGTCCATATGATATTGAAGCACTGGAAGTTCAGGAAATGCTGTGGAATTTCTGTAGATAATATCATACCTAGTAATGCACATGGGTAAGGTCTGTTTTATGAGGTGGGAAATCCAAGTGAAAGAAATTTTTTACGACTTTTTCAAAGGCAGCTTATGAATCCACACCTTGATTTCTCTAATAAGGCTCCAACTCCAATGAACAAGGATTGTTTAGAAGTCCTTGTAGTATAATTTTTCCACTCAAGTTCCTGAAAATTCGCCCACCACTGTATATTTTTAAGAATAATATCGGGACTTTGACTGCTCAGCCGCTTTCCTCACTTTTTCCCCAACGCCAAATTATGTAACAGCATCGTTTTCCAGAAAATTCCCATGTCGCGAGAAAGCTGTGCTCCGGCATCGCGCTAATTCACTAACGACATCGTGGAAACTTGCATCCACTAGGGCGAGTTTTTTCCAATTCGACTCGGATTGGCAAGGGAACCGTAATGGGGTGGGATGCACTTCGTTGAGGTGTCTGTCTAAAGTCGTGGATCAGTCCGGCTTTCGTTGGCTTTGGCTTTGTAAGGCGTTTTTCAAAATTCCTTTGGCTATTCTTAATACACTTGGGAAAGATTATTTCCAGGTAATAGACGTCATTCCATGAGTTATTATTTTACTTTTCCACTGTATTACTTAAAGGCAAGGCCCGGCCAAAATCTTGCCCATCCAGGTTTTTTGTTTTTTAGAGTCCACACAATGTGTTTTGCACGTATATCAAATTTGAGAGCTCGACGTGAGCTCTATCGCAAGATATGAGACCAAACGTTTGGAGATTACGGTAGCTGTAGGAAAACACGCTCCATTTCACAAAAGATGCTCGCGTGCATAATAGACAAAGTTGGATACGGACACCTTAATGAACTCCGCATGGATACGGACACCTTAACGAACTCCTCCTGGAACCAGCCTTATCAAACGGACTGCACAGTCACTTGAAAATGAATTTTTTCCTACAACGCCACAATAGACAACATGTGGGCGCGCCGTGTAACGTTATATGAAAGCACGGCCGCTGCAAACATGCAAACGGCATACCAAAACTGGTCGATGGGAACCGTTCGTTGTGGGACTTTTTCAGGGTTTTTTCGATTGTTTCCGTCCAAGGCGTCGTCGTGGGCGACGAATGAAATAGAAATCGAGGAGACGAAATTTTGCCTGGACCTTGCCTTTAACTTTACCTTTACCATTTGTTTTATTTACTGTCATCTATTCTGTACCTCTTTTTTCCTTTGTCAACTGTTCTGTATCTTTTTTTCTCAAAGCATCTCAATTGCATGGAAATAAAATAAAACAAATAGAGAATTGTGGTTCCTAGCTACTAACTGCAAGCATTCAAGAATCAGCCGGGACATGACCAGGCTATTATGTTATATCCATGGAGACATCTTCTTTTTCCATTTTTTCTCCTAAGCCTCGGATTTCCCTCAATAGTTTTCCGTGAATTTCTCAAATTCAATACTTTTCATTAAAGTAATTCACAGGGAAAAAATTACAAAAATGACTAGGATGAAGAAGTCGAAAAAATCTCTACATACGTACACCCACTAAAGAAAAACACTATGAAGAAGTCGAAAAAGTCTCTACGTACACCAACTAAAGAAAAACACTTTTTAAAACGTACTTCGTCATTTTCTATGAATGATATTTCCTGAGCGAAAAGTTTATCTGAGCACTTATTTTCCTTCTATTTTTATTTTTCCTCGAGATCATCTCCGCTAATTTCTCCATTCTTTTTTCAATCCATCCTTGCTGCGTACGCACTCACTGTTAGCTCTCTTACAACTCGAGTAGCGTGGTGCTCGATAGCTTGTTCCAGAGGTTTCTTCTTGTTACCTTTGCGTATTCTACATGCAGTCATTTCTTTTCACTTGTTTTTCTGAATTACAGCTCGCCTTTCTTTAGGTGTAACTCCAGTTCTATCGCCTTCTTAGCAATTGCTCCATTAAAATTTTCTAGCAATAAGAATTCAATTCCATTCATCACAGGGCCGATGTTGAGCAAAAATGGACAGTAAAAGAAAAAAATGTACAAAAACAGTTAAAATAGCGTGATTGCCATCTGAACTTGTTCACTGAATTAGTTTCAAATGTGCCCCATTAATAGAAAATTCAATATAGAAACTAGAAAACTTAGAACTTGACCCAGAATTACCTACGTTAGCGAGAGGGTTTGGACGGGGGAGCAGGGAGGCCTTGCAGGAAAAAAAAAACAACTCACGGCTCCGGCTAGTAACTTTATAGAAATCAGTGAATCTTTTCTTATGAATTAGCCCTGTTCCCAACCTTTTATCCGCTTCCTAGGATCTCTGTGAACTCATTCTATTCTTGGATACTTTTTGCTCCTATTCAATGATGGAAATGGCGTATTTATTGTCGGTAACCTGATCCCTGTCTCCTTTTTCTTTTTCTTTCGCTGCTTTATGGAAATACGCTTAGTTTTCGTCGTTTTTACTAGGCTATTAGTTCAGGTCCAAGGAGACCGAGCATATCACAGGTGAAGGGCATTAAGGCAAAGTAAAAGTGTTGATGATTCCCTATTTTTACTCATTCATCTTCTTTAAATTTTAGAAAATGGACGGAATGGTTCTCATTGGTTTTCAGGTGTGCAGGAAATTCAAATTCTCAACACATATTTAAGCATTATTGATGATTTCATCCTTACTATGTGCTGCATATAGTCTCTGTTGCTTACTTGTTTTTATGCCTATTACTCATTATAACGAGTACTATTTTACATCATCTAGTGAATTGTGGAGTATTATACCTCAAAGGGAGGCGGTGCTGCCAAGGTCTGCGATTGGTCAGTTCGTTCATGTGGCCAATCGAATTGCTCGGCCTAAAAGTGGAACTGGCGTTCCACGCTCTCTTCTCTTGCACTTGTTTGCTTTCCCAGAGGTCATATCCCTCGAAACAAATTCTTTCTTAGAAGGTCAACCAGGCAACCAATTGGAGGATAGGAGACTTTTCACGTTTTTCTCCACTGTTCGCTTTTTTGTCTATGTATACAGGACTTTTTTTCCTTCTGAAGAATCCAGAACAATACCCAGACAGTCACACAATGTGGGAATGAAACAATGCACGTAGCGATGTGCTGATTCCATTTAAAACTCATGAATAATGCAATGACTTGATTTACAACTGACTTCATGTACATCAGTGTAGTGTTCCAATGCACCAGCACCACAAATCACCCGTCTGCAACGAATTGCAGAAATCTCCAGGAAGAAACTAGTCACTCTATGGCCTCTCCATCGCACTTCGACGAACAGTTCTCGACGAAAAAAAAAGCGATCGCCGAGGACGCTTCTTGGGTAGCTCAGCGCGGTTATTCGGGAAGGGAATGGGTACTTAACACAAAAATGTCTCGCTCGCGACAAATGTGCTGGTGTTATCACGAGTAGGGGCGATGACACATATCCTGGAAAGGTTTCAGAGCGTATCCTTTCACTGAGTGGCAAAAAAACTGTGCAGGGGTTAGGTTATGTAGGTCGAGTTAACGATACGAATCAGGGACGTGTGGTATGTCCCTTCCGCTTTGTTTAGGAAATCCTTTTCACCTTCGCCATTGCCTGGATTTCTCACAGCACCAGGAAATTTCTTTCGAGTTTCTACTAAGTTTTGAAAGGAAGTCACGAAGTTCACAGGGAGTTTTGAGCTTCTGACCATTGGTTTTGGATCTATGGGTCTGACTGCTAGTATTGACCTCCGTTGTTGGACGTCCCTCTCACCCTACCCCCAAATCCTCGAATAGATCGGCAAACTTTCCAGAATTTTCCCAAAAAGTAAGTAAAAATTTCGCATGAGCATACATCTTTTTAATAGGTTTTTATTGCTGTCTCTGATTTCATAATTATTTGAGTTCGAATTAACTTTTTTAATGACTCCATTTCAAAAATTTCTCTTCTCAGATGTCTTTGGAAGACCCGCCCCTTCATTTCCACTTCCTTTCCAAGCCATTCACTCGCGCTGCACTTCCACTGTCCCGAAAATAAAAAATGTCCAAGGATATTTTTAGAATGACGTGTAATTTGTTTCCATTTTCCAGCCCCTGCAGCTACTATTTCCAGAATTTTCTGGAAAATTCCAGGATCTTTGCAGCCGGTGCTCCATTTTTGCAGGATTTCCTGCACCACTTTGTAACATGCAAATCCTCTTTCCGTCCAAATATCGAGCTCTTTTTGTGATTACTGCACAATAATCTCTTAGTCAGCAATTGTCGAACAGCTCTAAAGCCTGGATTACACAGAAATACGTGCGTTTCCAATGCTGATCTTGTCCCGCCTAAGCAAGAAAGGGTTCCAGGTCTATTTCATAAGGTCTTATGACGTAGTTACTTCAAGTTGAGGGTGTCAAGTTTTCCAGTTTTCCCGCAGAACACTGGATTTCTCTTTGTAGCTGGTGATACCGCAACGAGATCAAACAAAATCGTCCGCGCAAGAGCACATTGAGGAGGACCTGACTAACACTCTCGGGAAATTTTCAGAAAAACCTAGAAATTCCAGTTCAATAAAAGTGTTTTCAAAGCCGAACATTATCTGGAGGTGGTTCGGTTGACTTTTTTTGTGGGTGTGTGAGAGCTGCCTCCTTATCTTGTGCGTTCTCGACATCTCATTGCTGGAAATTCCAGCCTCTTTACCTACCGATGTGCTTGATATTTTTGAAAAGGTAGCAAGGGTGACAATTCAGGCTATAAATCTAGTACAAAATAACCTTGGAGGATATCTTTGTGATATTGTAGCTCACCTTTTATACTAAAAAATCACATATGTACATACCTTTAAGTACTCATTCTCTTTCTATAAATGATTTTTTCCATTAAAAAATCTAAATCAAGAAGTTTGTATCGCACAGTAAAGCCTGGTTTTTCTCCCTGAAATCAATGCATCTAGAAACAGTTATCGTATATCTTCAGACTATTGTATTTTTCTAAGAATGTTGTGGTGATTCTATGTACATTGGCGCCTTCCGGGTAAATTCTGCCCAACTTCGGGTAAAATATCCGTTTTCAAAACAAGCGGTGGAGTTCGCTTGGTGGCACAAAAAAGGTACTTCAAAGCTGGTCACTCATTATTATTTTTTCTATTATTCCTTTTTTTGCTTTAACTAACTTGTTACGAAGCCTAAAATCTTTCCAAGAACTTTCAAAATTTCCTTTGCTAGGCCCGGATGCATGGGAAGGATGTGTAATCCCACACAAGTAGGTGTAATTACACCTACTTGTATCACTGAGATTGTATCATTGAAATTGCCCTGGGTAAACGTGTTTAAGTTCCCAAATTTACCCATTATTAACATAGGCCTCAACAAGTTTACACTGGTAAATCTCAGAGATGCATCCAGGTCCTGGGTAGCGGCTAGGTAGAGACAACACACTCACATAATGCGGGTTAACATGTTGATGACTGCCAGGTAAGGGGGATTTTGGGGACGTCAACGCGTTTACCTTGGGTAACCCTAGTCATCCACCCAGATCCTGGTGTTCTTTACCTGAATCCTCGCTTTTCTCTCGCTTGGTCACGAAGTTCTGTAACGCGATAGTGACTCAAAAGAATTTCTGATTCATACCCATTTTCCTGATTCTTGGAGAGCTGAGTCCACCTTTGGGAAATTACTCATGTTTGTCCAAGTTTTCTGCTGCTCCATCCATGATGTGTCACTGTTTGCAATGAAGAGTCAGTTTTCTTACGCCTTTCCTACTTTCCTGACTTGAGTTTCCCTCTTTCCGACCCAACTTATATTTTTCGGATTTTTTTCTGGGATTCGCACTGAGTTTATTCAGCGGTACAAATGGGATCCAAGAATTTATGGAGGTTTTTTTTTATAAATCCATTTTCTCTTCCAACATACTCTCTTTCGCTTCCTTCCCAAGGTCGTAATCGTTCTTTTTTCTCTGCCGACATGTATTCTTCCTTACTGACTTCTAAGCTCTGTACAATACTGGATCTTGAGAAACTTACCTAGCTATGCTTACCTGAATGGCTTCGCTCGGCCTCTTGCCAATTAATGCTGCTCGATTCTCTTGACCGCACCTCGAGGTCAATTTTCTCCTCCTCACCCACCTGCCGCCGCCTCTGCTCCCCTTTGTTCGATGACCTCAACGCAACAGTCAGGCGCCTTCCTTTTAACGGTTTTCGCTTGGTCAGCGGTGAATTCGTCACGTCCGATGAGCGGAACTGGCCGCTCCTTTACTATACAACTCCTAAATGCCATATTACAACAGCTCTTCTGTACGTTTCCTTATCGATCAGCGTATTTTGTTGCCCTTTTGAGGATTACGCGGCGTTTTCGGGCGAAAACTGCTAATGGAACTTTTGTACAGGTCAAGATATGGGGCAGAACGATTTTCGAGTGATTTTTGGAGGCATTCCATGTTTCTACACACCCTCTCTTTGAATCCGTCCCAGAAATTTTTGCAATGCCGTCAGCTTGCCAAACCTCGGGCGAGGCCAATTTTGACACAGTTTTGGGACAGTAGCATGCAAATGTGAAGAAAAATTATCCATATTGAAAAATACCGGCGATTTCGGGGGATACACTGTTCCAGCAGGTTTAGTTACCTAAGTACGTAAATTTTGGTGTAGCTACACCGCGCACACCGTGGTAAGCGTTATTTCACGCCTAAGGCTACGGTGACATAAGTGCGCGTCGATGGTGGTGACCCATTCACGGCGTTGCCTTGACAAGCACGCCGCGCAACGCACCGCGCGCGCCGGAATCGATGCCGCTTGCTGCCATTATGCTACTTCCCGTTATGAAACATGAAAAAAGTAAAAATATCATCAAATTTGGAAGAAAAGCGCCTAGAAATAGCACTCCCGACAGCTGATGACAACGATTCCTGCGTGTGCGGTGCGGTTGCGCGGCGTCCTTGTCGAGGCGGTGGTTGGGTCACCGCCATCGATGCGCACTGTAGATGGCGTCTGCGAAGATTTATCATTCTGTGTGATATAACTTATGAATCCTGCTCTACAAGTTTGCCGGTTTTTGTTATTTTGAATCCCGAAATTGACCAGATGGAACATAACGCGCTCTAATCATCATCCATCATTTCACCATCCTTTAAACTTTGTATGTCAATCTGTAGCCACTAATGGTTGTCCCGATAGTTTCACTGGCTCATTTAGCTTTTTTGTTCCTGAAGCTGCTCTGTACAACTATTTTTGTTTTTTTTTCAAATTCTGTGAACTTCTGAACTACTCATTTTCATCATTTTTACTTTGTTGCAACACTACATATCTTACAGTGAACTGCAAACGGCCGTAGACAAGATGCGGGACCGCGACGCGGGCACTCTGGTTGTCTGCTGCATCGAGGCAGCAGGGCTGCTGGGCAGAGACACAGAGGAAGGCCGAAACGCCGTGATTTCCCGCTCCCTCGGGAGGTGCAGCAGGCAACCAGAGCGCCTGCGCCGCGGTCCCGCCCCTTGTCTACCACCGTTTGGATTTCACTGTACCTTGCTTATATTTAGTAGTCTTGGAAATGGGTTGGATCCCTCATTCCAAGTTCTAGACAACTTCTGCTCTGGAATTTTTTGCGACCGGTTTGTTTCCTATTTTCCAAAGCTGGAAGAATATTCCTGAACTCCGTAATTTCTGGAGGCTTCTTGGCCTCTTGAGTTCTCATTTCCGATGCTTATCGCTTATTTGATGCTGACAGCGGAGTTCCTCGATAGTTCTGGCTGCGACCTGTATTCTGGAGTATTCGCCCTATTCTTATTCCTTACTGTGCGATTGCTCTGATGCTTTATTTACTTAACACCTATTTCATGCTGCAATACGATATTTACCAAGCTATGCAAACCTCATAAAATTTCATGTCATCGTTAAAAACTCATCCGTTCGTAAACGATCAACGCCAAACATTTGCACTCCGATTTCGTGCACTTCGGTTTTTTCGAATGTCCGGAATTGCAAGGCTTCAATTTCATATCCTGCATCCATGATCGCTATGAACCTTCGTGACCATTTCCTGGCCGGATTTCCTTCCGTGGATCCTGTGGTGTGGGAATTTCGTAATTTTTTGTGCCTTGCGGTATTTCGTAACCCTCGTACCTCCGTCCTTAGCCGTTTGGAGGCGAAATGAGGTTAATACACTCCCTCTATGCAGGTGTAGCAATTTTTTGCGAAAAGCTAACGTAATATCGCTTTCCATTTTCTCCTGAAAGTCCTGAAATTCTCAAAGTGTAGGTCAAGATGTTGATCTGTTGTCCATTGATTGCTCATCTCAGCGGGATGGTTTGAATCCTCGTGAATCCAACGCCTTCACTCAACGTTTGTTCTTTGTTTTCTTTCCATTTTCTGCGTTTGCTTTCTATTCTTTTCCCTTTTTCCTCTCTTTCCTAAATTCCCGCTCAATCCTTCACATGTTATTATCTCCAAATTATATAATATACCAGTTTTCAAAGGTCAAACCCAAGCGAAACGATTTATTTTTCCTTTTTCCTTCATTTCTATGCCTTTCCCCCACATTTTTACTCCTTTTTCTCCTTTATGTTTTCTGTAAATCCTAAACGAAGTGAATAATTCTCTCTTCCATTTTGAGAATTCTCCTTCTGATCGATATGCATTCTTTTCATAGTTTTTCTCTTACATAATTTCATAGCTTCATATTTGTAAGCCTCGCTTTTGGCGTAGTTACTGAAAAATTTTGAAAAAAATCCCGTTTTCCGGCATAATTCCACATCCGGTTCCCCAAAAATTTCGAGGATTTCTCCACGTTGAATTTTCTGCATTCATTGTGCTTCTCTTAATTTCATGCTCTTTTCGTAGTTTTATGCTACGTTTTGGGTGTAGTTACTGAATTTTTTTTTTAAATTTTACTTCCTCCGGCATTACTCCACATCCGTTTTCTCAAAAATTTCGAGGATTTTTCTCCGCTGAAATTTCTGCCTGTCATAATCGTACGAAATTGTATTTCTGTGTAAAATGGACACCATATTCGTGGTCATGTCAAACAACGCTGTGCAAGGTTTCAACAGAATTTTTTTTGAAGTTTTCGGGACTCCGGGTGTGGAAAATCGCCCATCTTTCGTCTGTTCCCAGTGAAAAAAGCTCATTGGTGAGCCTGGCAAATTCTAGATATTGAATTCCCTTCATGACTGTTATTTAAAGTCTATTTTGAGGTGTTTTAAGGTTTATAAGTGAGGGTCTTAGGAATCCTGTATTTAGTATAGGAAAACTCGCCAGTTCCAGGCTTTCTTTCTTTTCTTAATCACTTTCTCCGTTTCTTTCTCTTTCTCTTTCTCTATCCATTTCTCAGTCCCTCTCCCTTTCTCTCGTTCTCTCTCTCTGTCCAATTTCGGGGAAACCTGAACTTTATTTTCGTGGTATCTCTTGCAGAATTTTCTCTTTTTCCTGCAGAGAGTGCAAAATTTTGCGAAATTTGTCCTCTCGTATTATTCGACGTTATCTGAACGTGTTTTCCTCTCCACTAAGTGCAAGTGAAGAGAGAAGATCCGCGTGCGCAGGTGAACTGATTTCTGTGCAGCGATTGCATGTTTCTTTCATGAGTTCACATGAGAATCACTACGTGCTCCGTATCGCACCCGTTTTTATCCTACTATATTAAAAGATAAGGTCGTTATGTCCCGAAAATGGGCTGATACTGCGCGTCGACTCAAGTGCGTAGTCGATACGCAGGGTCCCGGAGGGAATTTCGAAAATGGGCCGATTTTGCGCTTTGGCCTAAGTTTTATGGTTTTCTTTGTTTTTCGATGACTGTTTCTGTCCTAATCTCTTATACTACTGCAAGATGGGTTTCGAAAACAATTCAAGTATGTTTAAGAGGTCTTCACGGTTCTTTTTCTAAAGGTTCATGCCATTTTTAACTGCTTTCTTGATGAATTACTTCACATTTGATTTCACTCATTCACACTTCACGATATACTACTCGGTCTTTTCGCTAAAATCCGAAAACAGATGTATATTTGCTGGCATCTGTCTTAGAATGCGAGCAGCATTCCAACTTACACATTAGATTAGCATCTTTCTGACGCAAATACTACTATGTTTGAGCGAAAGGCAGTATTCACCTTTACTGGCACCAAAATCTTCAGGAAAATTGGTTGGCTAAACCTTTGCATAGGGGGTTGTTTGAGGTGCTGAACACGGATATCGTGTCCATTTCGTAACTAACCCCGTTTCTGTGGGTTACGGTAGGTATTCTGTAGATACTGTGTATCACAAAACCTGCTGAAACTTTGCTCAGGGGGTATTTGAAGTGACAAACACGAATATCGTATCCATTTTGTACCGTGACCCCCATTTTTGTTTGGTTACGG
>JARK01000129.1:114477-127700 GCA_000688135.1 Ancylostoma ceylanicum | reverse complement strand
GAGGCGTGGGAAGTACCGTACGCCAATGCGCGCGGCGGGACCCGGCCCGAGGCAGAGTCGCGCACGGCGCGACACCAAGGAAAGAAATAAGCACCCTTAAAAAAGCTCGATTTTCCCCATATTTTCGGCAATCTTAGACTAAATTTTCCTACCCCGATCCTCGCTGAGCTATCCGGTCCTTGTATCCTGTGAACAGCCTCCGCGGAAACTCAGAGCAGATCTGCGAGTGTTTTCGTGTTGTTACGACGTCACCGACTCGACAAACAACCACTGACTTGTCGCAGAACAATGGCTTCCTGCCACATCATCGTCTCATTCTGCTCTCATACTCTCCATTGTGTGGACAATCCGTGCTGAAAAATCGCATTTCGGACAGGAAAAATTGTGTTGAACGATGTTCATGGAGCAGGAAGTGTGCATATATCTTGTTTGCTCGGGTTCCAGACAGTGGGAAAAAGCCTGGAACAAGACGGAACAGCTGTAACTTGCGGACATTTCCTCCTGACATTTCCTGCCGGATCTTTGTCTAATACCATGCACTATGATGTGCAATTTTAGCTGTAAATTTAAGGTAATGACATCAATTTATTTGCCAGGATGTTCTCGCTCTCGGAGGAAAAAGATATTTGGAATTATCCATGGATAAAATGTCCAAAAATACCCATGAAAATAGCCGTAAAAACACAGACAGAAATATTCCCAGTGGAAAAGATATCCTGGGTCCGGACGTACCACAGGAAGGATGGGTAATCTCAAACCCATAAACATTTTTACCCACGGGCAGCAGCTAAGTATGGGTAAACATGCTGATGGTTGCCAGGTAAAGGGTAAATCTTGGTAGACAGATATCCGAAAATACTCAACGGGAAATGATATCCTGGGCCTGGACGCCTCACTGAAAGGATGGGTTATCTCATACCCATGAACATCATTACCCCTGGATAACAGGTAAGAATGGGTAAACATATGGTGGGTCCAGATAAAGGGAAGATTTGGGTGAACAGATACCTGAAAATATTCAACGGAAACGATATCCTGGGCCCGGACGCATCACTGAAAGGGTGGCTAATCTCATACCCATAAACATGATTACCCATGGGCAGCGGCTAAGCATGGGTAAACATGCTGATGGTTGTCAGGTAAAGGGTAAATGTGGGTACATTGGCAAGTTTATCAGAGGTGTAACGGCCTCGATCTGCAATATTTGCTGAAAAAAAGTATCCGCAAATATTCATAGAAATCTCCGAGCGTCATGGGAAATATGGGTAATCTCAGACCGATTAACATAATTACCCATGAATAGTAGCTAAGTATGGGTAAACATGCTGGTGGGGGCCAGGTAAGTGTAAATTTGGGTAGGTTAACAGGTCAACCAGAGGTAATCTCAGTGGTACAGCGGGCTTATTTTTGGAAAGTGGGCAGATCACAAATTTTCTTCTCAGTCACAAACATTTTCTGGAGATTTTTCATGGGAATTCTGGATCTTCACCTTTATATGTACTTGTTACCATTCAATCAAGTGATCTAACATATTGAAACGATAAAAGAAAAAAATCAAAGAAAAAATAGAAGGAAAAGCCTAAATTCCGTTCCATGCTGTTCAAGTATACTTATTCCAATTATCTTAAGGTTAAATTCCATCTTGCTGTATGGTGTACTTTGCAATATTTTCACTTTTTCGTGAAAATTATTACGATAATAATTACTTGTTTCGAGGAATAACAATTGAATTATTCTAATTTACAGTCCCCCCCCCCTAGACTTTTCCTAATCCCTATAAGGTTACTGCACCGCTAATGCAGCAGGTGTACCAAGTAGTGCACAGATTACCACCGTCCATTATCCTGAAATGTCAAGGATACCTTTGACTGCGTCTTCTTTGAATGTGGGACAATCCTCTTTTCAAAGGACAGTTACTTAATGTCGCTCAGAAAAAGCCTTTTTAACAAATGTTGAGGACCTGTGTAAGAGTCTGGGACATTTTCTAGGACAATAACAATAGCGGCAACTAAGAAATATGTCTGCTTGTTCCCCCGTAGGAGAAGGAGCTTAGGTGAGTGACGCTATAAATTCACAAGAAACTACATATGTACATTGGAGAAGTTGCTTAGAAACCTATGTGAAAAAAGGTAATGTCAAGCGGAGGCACGAACTTCCTTGTTCTTTATAACTTTCTCTTTTTTTTCTGGGAATTTATTACATCTGAGAATCAAGGGCTATTCATACTGGTTAGACGCACGCATCCATTTGCGGAGGATTTTCTGAGAACCGGTGAACGCGGCATGTATGTACTTCCTCAGTGAAAAGAATGCGTGGAGGCCGCGAGAACGTAGATGCGTGCGTCTGAGCTGCGTCAGCGATGCGACTAGCCCTACCCTTCATCATATAGACGCACGCACGTGAGGGAATAGGGAATATGTGGTTTGAGAAACAGTAGTCAAAACTTTATCATTCAAAACCAGACATGCCATCCTTGACGAGCTAATAGATGTGTGCGTCAGTCGCGCGTCAGGCGCACGCATCCATTGTCAGAGCTTGGAAAAGCCGAAGACAAGTAAGACTTTCTTCCCAGATATTATATCATACATAATCACATCTCTAATCCAACAAGCCGGAACAGACTCAGAGGACAAGATCTTCTCAGTCCAATGCATGGGGTTCTGCAAGGGTTTTGCATGGTTGGTGTAGAAATATTGGTTTAGAAAAGGCGTGTTTTGCATGAGCACGCATATCCTAATCTTGGAATTTGTACCTTTCAATCTCATGCATAATACGGTTTTAGGTTTCCTAAGAAGGAGGGCAAGGGGGAAGGACGGTGCAGGGCGGAAGGTGGGAAGAACGACCCCACCCCTTAGAGAATAGGACGCAAAATTTTTCGCAAACCCATTGGGGAAGGGCTAAAATTTTTCATTAGCTCATTTTTGGATACTTGTTTCTATAACCCAGGTTCTAGACATCTTACTCCGCAGTTAAATGTGGCGGAATTTATGAAGGTTCCCGGGACTCACGAAAGTTCTTGAAAGGCAATACCCGCATCTTGGTTGGACGAGTTTTTAATGCAAAAATCGGAATATCTATCTCGAAATTTTGTCAGAACAACCAAAGGAAATTAATTTTGAGAGCAGCGAAATGCAACTTTTGTATGAAAAATTCCTCCATATTGGACCTGCGAGAATCCATGAAATTTCCTTGAGCTTCTGCGATTTCTGCCGCTGATGAATCAAATATTTATTCAGAATTATTTATCAAGTACTAATGCTTGAAACATCGCTATAAGACTATCTACAAAAACTAGAAAACGTCCAAAATTAAAAAAAAAAACAACATCATCTCAACACTGTAAGAATATTTTCATTTGTTCTACTAATGGTGGCCTATGCAATATTGGGCCAAGTTTAACCACTTTGGGTAAACTGCAGTTGGTGAATGGTCACGTCAAAGTGCCCTTTTTCATGTTTACTTTTTATGATCCATCGTGATTCAGTTACTGGTATTGCTAACAACAATTATATAATGCATATGGTGCACCGTCTGGAATATTGATTATAAATAAGTAAATAAAATAACAAATAACTGTGATACACTTTTAGGCCTCCGAAGATGACGATTGCACCAAAAGGTCGAGCTGAAGAATAAAACTGTCGTCTAACAAGCCTTGCTGATGCAATGATAATTTGAAGAGTAGAAGAATAAACAAATAAATAAGTAAATAAATAAATAAATAAATAAATAAATAAATAAATAAATAAATAAATAAATAAATAAATAAATAAACATCACAAATGTGTTCTTCCGCTTGTTTTTGTAGCTTTGCCGTTATCCATTTGCTGGTAATGTTAGTAGCAATTATGGTGCATCATTCTAGAGTAATGAATAAGTAAGTAAATAAATAAATGAATGAATAAATAAATAAATAAATAAATAAATAGCATCAAAAACTGGGATCTACTTTTAAGGATCAAAGACGACAATTAAGCCGAAACGTGGGGCTGGAGAATGGAACTGTCCACCTAACAAACCTCGCTAGGACAACAATTATTTGAGGAATTAAATAAATAAGTAAATAAATAAATAAACATCATAAATCTGTTCTTCCGCTGGTTTGCTAGCTCCTCTTGGCTGCTTGCCAAAAATTTTCTCGTGTAAAGCCTCCCTTCCTCAGACTTTCTGCCAGGTTTTTCCTGGAAGTGAGTTCCCAGTAGCTGCTCGCACCTTTCCAACCTCGGCAAGGCTGACGTCGGCGTCGGCAGCGGCGGCGGCGGCGGCGGTGAAGCTGAGTGTGGGCGTGGCCGGGGTGGCGGTGGTCGCCGAGTGTGTGGGGTGTGGCCGAGTGAGCACGAGCCAGCTAGAAGCGGGCCATCCGCTCAATGGCCGGCCGTTTTCGCGTCAGCTCCGTGAACGCGGCGCAGAACGACATCACCGCCGCGCCGGTCGTGGCGCCGAACAGCGTCACACTCACCATACCGGCCAATGGTCAAGCTCCAGGTGAGCGTCAGCTATCCTTCCACACCCAATTTGCCGTTTTTCGCACTCAAATTCGTCTCGAAAATAAATCTGACCCATTGTGGATTCGATGACCTACGGCTAATGACTAATTACATGCTCCAACTCGATCTCGTTGCTCTAATTTACCCATGTCGTGTACTTCGCCCGATCAATATGCACAAGCCTCAGTGTGTCCAGTTTAATATCCGTTCAATGAAGATGTGCGTACGCTACTACGCGACTACGCGCTTATTCAATTCTGCAACATTTCGTCATTTGTCTGCTTCTCTGCACTCTCTCAATCTCACACACTATCTCATCGTCTAAACTCCAACTGTACTTAACATATGGTCTCTCTATTAACGTAAACACTTCCGAATGTTTATGTTCGGCTGTGCTAGAACTCTAGGATTTCTATTCCTATTTAAAAAATCAGAAAAAATTACAAGTTTTACAAGTTGATGACGTCATCATGACCGTTTGCGACCGCTTAATGACCGTATGACCGTGGAAGCCATACGTCATCAGAAGCGAGATAAGAATAGGCGGCATGCTGCTAGATTTGTGCCCACGTATTGTCGGTGGGGAAAAAGTTTATGGCCCTTTGGGATCAAACATTGTGCAAATACACAAAAAGTCCACTTTATGACGTCATTTCACCTCTTTTCCAAGAAATTTCTCGGATTCTGGAATAACAGCAATTATCCTAAGGATTGTCATCCCCAAGTTTGCAGAATATCCCAGATTTTCTGGACAAGTGAGGCGGAAAAGGGCAAGCAAAGGATGCGGAAAAAGCGGATTGGTTTATGAAGCTGGACGATTCACTTTATTGACTTCGCTTTTTTGTCGTCTGGAATCTTCCGGCCCTTTAATAAGGGCAACGGCAGTGCACTGGGAATAGCCTGGATAATTCTTCTTATGCAGTTCCTTGAGAGGAGGTTTACAAAAACAACACACGGTTAATTTATTCCTTTCTGGTACACTGGAGAGGAATCCAAAAAAGTACGGGGAATGGAAAAGTGCAATGGAAATAGTGCTTAGGAAAAAGTTCTCAGGATAAAACTTGCCAGGAAATCAAGGCTATTCCTGGAAATCTCAGTCTTCCCTATAGCCACCTAGGATGCGCGAATTTTTCACAGCAATATCCTTGCAAAAATCCCTGCAAAAGTTGCTTCCTCCCTGCAAAATTTCCCGAAAAAATTTCCTCCTACATGATATCCATGTCCAAAAATCCGGATGTAACCAACACCCCGATGCTGTTATCCATAAACGCTGTGTAACATGATCCAACAAGCATTACGATTTATCGCCAAGAATGCCTTTACAGCTGTTTTTCCGGCTCTGAGACTGAGATTGGCCAAGCATCGTTAATCCACACACCCCCTCCAAAACCTGCGTGTCTGCGTCTCCAAGCTTCACACACTCTCTCGCCGCGTTTGCACTCAAATTGGCGATAGTTTTCGTTGCTTTGAATGTGGCAATTCGTTGTGAGATTAGTGATTAGTGCGCGGTATGCGAAGGGATGTGCGCGTTCGCTTCGCTAATTGGATGGATGTGGCTTTCGTAGGAGGGAAGGGGTTGAGGGAGGGGGGGGGGGCAAAAATTGCCTCACCTGCTCTTTTCCTGTTTTTTTGGACATTCCTCCTTTTCACTTTCCCCGCAGATGATCTCCTTATTGCTTTTCTGCTCCCTCATGTAAAAAAAGCAAAAATGATTGTCCATGCACAGAAAGATTCCGGAAATTGAGAGGTACCTACAACTTTTTTCACAAGAGAAGATAGTTGGACAGACGCCAGAGCGAAAAACAGCGCTCAAAAGAGCACAGTACTGAAGGTGGGCAGAGAAAAACAAGAAATACACGGACATACACTGTCTGTTTTACCAATCTTGCTACTTGGCACACTTCCATTTACTGATAGCGCTCAATTTCCATAATTTGACGTGAGACAAAATGCGCCTTGTGCAGCTACATGTAAAACATTGAAATACTCTGATTTTTGGAACAGACAGTAGCTATTATTACCTTTGAAACAGACTATAACCCAGAAAACCTGCAGCGTTTCGAAGTTTTCTTACTTTTCTGGCTGTCGATTAAACAATCTGTGAATTATTGGATTTTTTACCGGATTTTTCTGCCTGAAACAACCCTTCAAGCATGCATGATGTATAGAATAATCTCTGTAATTGAATATTCTAGCCTTGAAGAAATTCCCACGAGGTAATTTTTGCCAAACCGAAATTTCCTGGGTTCCCACGGGTGTTGTTTTTACTCCTTTTTTTCAGGGAAACAATTCGCTTTTCCTTGCTTCAGGGTTAAGGTCGTTAGGGTTATTTGATTGGTTTGCGTGGGTTTTACGTAAGTAATCTGTGCTGACTTAAGTAATCTTATTGAAAAATTGGTTAAAAAATGCTCATTTATAGGACTGGAAAAATACTAAGCTGTAGGAGGAAATAGGAAATTTAGGGAGAAATAGCTGTAATTTGCAGCCAAGCACATATTTATCCCTTTCCGGATGTTAATAATAAACTCAGGATGTGGCTGAACTCTTCATTACCATCCAAACTAGACTCTTTATTCACTTTCTTTTTCCTTCCTTCCTGCATTTTTTGGAAAGAAAGAACCAAATTTTTAATCTCTCACCATGAATTTTTGGGATATTCTCTGGATTATCATCCCTAGGGAAAAACGGCATGTATGTACGTAGGCTTATCCATAACAGCTCCTTCCTTTGCATACCATTATTGGAAAGAGGATTTTGGTAAAAGTGTACAGGATGCGGTAAAAGTCTTTGGACAAAAATAACCATTCGTTGAAAAAAAGGAAGAGAAAGCTGAAAAAACTAGTAATTGATTTATGTTTGTGAAAACGCTTGTCGAAAGGCTCTATGTCCATGTGCTCTATAAATCCTGGATCTACCCAAGGTTTTCTTATTTATTTTCGATCCTTTATATGAATAATGTTAAATTTGTCCTAGATTTCTTGCATGTAAAGCCATTTAATTTGTTCTTCAATATGATGGCCTCGTTTTCTCCCCTTACTTTTCCAAATCCTTACTGTTTTTCCACCTATTTTGTAATACCCTTTCTGGATGCTACGTCACTTCCTGAAGCCCCCACTCGGAATTTCTGCTAATCCTTCAACTATTCTTCATGTCTGGGCTTCAACCAAGCAGAAGCCCATATCCACCAGCATCGGAGTGCAGTTTTTGCTCGTTGAACACGCCGTTATGTCGTGTGTTCAGCGATTTCCGGCTATTTTCCAGATAGCGCTGTGCTGCTTTTCTGCTTCCGATCCTATCCAGAACTTAGCAGTTCCTCTTTGAGGCTTACTTGTGGGCGCGGCCGTCATAAATCCCTCGGTTTGCCACAATTTTACAGCCATTCACTGGAACATATGTATGAACATAACTTCAACACGCGGCTCTATGAGTAGCATCGATTAGGAGGGGTAGGACGGCGGCGGCATTGTCTTCGGCCGAGGGAAGAACGGTCCGCGATGAGGTTAGAGGGCTCTCCACGGCGTCCCACAGCAGCAGCAGCAGCACACTGGCAGCAGCTGCTGCTGCCGCTGCGACCGCTGATTGCTCAGCTATTCAGGATCAGCGCCTTCATAGCACTCGCTCCATTCATCATACACATTCATTCATTCACTACTGCACACGCTAACACACCACCACCACACAGCGTCGCTAGGAAAACACATCATTGGAAAGTCGATATAGTAGAGGGGATGTGTTGTGTGTGTGGAGTGTTATGTTCGATTGTTTGCGGCGTTGCCAGCGTGTTTCCATGTGTTTCCGAAAGTTTTCCGCCTGTTTTTCCGGGATTCGCTGATGCAGTGGTCGCCGGAGGGGCGGAGCTTTGGCGCCTAGAAAAATCGCAATGAGGAGGCATCGGGTTGCAAAATTGGGTGGACAATGGTTGGCGGAATCCTTGTTTGTTTTGCAATTTCTGGTGGGAAATAAGGATGGCTCGCTGATTGCGGGGATAGAGGATATCCTCAGCTTTATCCTAGCCTCCTGGGCTAATTTTCGGGATATAAGTCACGCCTCAAGGATCTGGAATTCAGATTGCTTACGACTGGCTATTTATACGCAAGGAAACAGCGTTTCTGGATTTGGCGTCATGGCTGAACTGGAGGACAACTGGTAATTTACTGGCAGCTCCACCAGTAATAATTCATGCAAGACACCCTGAAGAATGTTCAGTTTACTAGCGCTCCACGATCCCTGAGGGCATAATTACGCCAGATTCAAAGCCTCCCCGACAGTGAGGTCATAGCTATCAGTGACGGTGGCGGAAGAGCCAGGAAATCCTTGAATTTGTCAGAATTCTAGGAGATTTTTGACTTAGTTTCCATGAGGCAGCGGTCCCGCCCTTATAATCCTCCGATTTTCTGGACAAATCTATCTATTGTCTAGGACTAGGTATCGCTATTTTTTAAGGAGTTCTAGGGTATTGGTGGCGGTTCTGATCTTAGGGATGGTCCTAAGCGGAAAAAAGTTGGGAGAAACAGTCCTAAACGGAAAATGTACCATTTCACACTACACTGGAGGTGTGGAGCGTTATATCCGGAAAGAGCGGTGCGGCAGAATTCCACGAGTGGTCATTTCACCCTATTAGCCAATCATAGAGCCACTTCGCGTCTCCCAATCCAGGTACAGCGCCCTGCACCCCTATATTGGCTACAGATTAGTTTTTTTTTACATACTGTGCGAGTTGATTTTTGGGTATGTGGGTGGATTTGTGCTCTTGTGAACTTTACTCTGTGCAGCTCCAGCTGGAAAACTAAAAAGAAGTGTAATCTCAGGAAAACGGAAAACAATGGAAACAGAAAAACATATCGTTGTCTGTCTTTTCTTGTACGTTACACTGTTGAGGCTGTTCTCTCAATAGGCTATTTAGTTAGAAAAAGCTTAATAACAAGATCACGCCATGGAAAAAGAAGTCCTACAGTACTTCAACGCGGCTAATTCCTTGGGTGGTATATTCAACGCTATCAGTGCATTTTTTATCACGAGAAAGGAAAGAAAATCCCAGGACTAGTTAGATTTTGTTAATCATAGTATTTTTTTTATTTCACAGGGCTTTGTTTTATTTCTGTTGTTCATAGTATCTCCAAATTTATATTTCTGATTGTATCCATATTTTTTTCCATACTACTAGAGATCACCCATTCTATTTCCGGAGAACTCTCCCCTGACTTTGCCAGAATCCCTCGGTCTAAATCCAATAAATCAACCCCGTCCAGACGTTTTCTACGCGCTGCGTCAAAGGCAAAAAAAAATCAGTCAGTGCGAGTCCACTTTTAAGATCAAGGTGAAAGTCGCTTATTGAATTCGAGATTAAATAAATAATTTGATAAAATAAATGGAAACATTTGAATTAAAAATTGTTGTATGTTCATGATTCGAATTAGCGCGATGAGTATCTACAATCCATTTTGGGATCGCGCTAAAAGACCAGCATTTTTGGGACATTATGAGCTAATCCTTAAATATATAATAGTAAGATACTTCAGATTTAAGTTTATTTGTATATCTAGGAGAGCAAAGGAAGAAAAAAAGGTTGGACAAGGAAGGTTGCGTTTCTACAGTACATACATACATATTATTTATTTATATCGGTACACATATCAACAACATTATTTCCACTATATTCTAGTAATTAATTTGTCATTAATTGCTTGCATATTGACCCACATATTGACCTATCTTCGTCAATATATGGGTCTTGAAAATTTGGAAAAAAAATTTGACGGAGGATTTCCTTTGGTAGTGAACACTGTATTAAAACAGGTGCTAGTCACGTATAGGGTTGAACAGTACCCTAGGTACAACAAAAACGCGCTGACAGGACTCAGCAATCCATGGATTCACGTCATAACATGGGTCCGAATTGCCCCCACACGTCATGCAAGCGTCATTGGTGCGGAGCCAGTGGTTGCCCGCTTAGGTAACCTAGAATTAGCCAGGTTTGAGTGGCTTGTTGATGGTTAGGCAGCTGCGGGGTAGTGTGGAAGGCTTTGAAATCCATGGGATTGCTGAGGATAAAGTCTTGGAGAGCTTTTTGCAGGTATAGGCTCAAAGGCCATCTGTATGCATGAAAAATCAATAAATCGACAAATCAATAAATCATGCCATTCCCATTGCTCAGGCTTAGATCACTACAGTGGCCAGTCAAAATCCAGTAGCCAATCAAAGTCAAGGAGCTTCTATATTTTTTGATAAGCCTGCTCCGATCCCTGGATTTTCCTGGCAAGTAGCCAACAGCCGCTGAGCAAACTTCTTCAGCTGTTTTTTGTCCCCTAACTGCTGTTCATAACTCAAGTGATCCGTGTTGTCAGACGGGTATTTAGCAAACAACTAAGCCGGTAACCAGTATCTCCAGCCAGCTGCATAGCACTCTCGAAACGGCTCATTAATCAAGCGCTTGGCCGGCGCAGCGGCGCTTTTTCCTGGTCGTGTGCCGGCGTGCGT
This sequence comes from Ancylostoma ceylanicum, assembly GCA_000688135.1. Classification (NCBI taxonomy): domain Eukaryota; kingdom Metazoa; phylum Nematoda; class Chromadorea; order Rhabditida; family Ancylostomatidae; genus Ancylostoma; species Ancylostoma ceylanicum. The sequence goes on along the minus strand of JARK01000129.1, from coordinate 116,736 downwards.
CAAATAATAGATCTCTGGACCAAACAGCACTTTACAACCTCATTGAATCACGCAAAAATCCCAAGTTGTGCCTGGATGTGGCACCGGGCCATTTGGATACCCAGTGGTCAATTTATTTTGCCTTCCAAGCATTAAAAAGTATAAATAGCCAGCTTACAACTCCTCCACCCCCTAGACTAAGCCCTTTGCAGCCACGGCTCGTCTCGTGTGTAGATTAGTGTTACTAGCGATAATAATATTGCCCTCTCTATTTGTACATGCACTTATTAAGGTAATAAAGGACATTTCCCGTTGCTAGCCCTTACTAAGCGATCAGTTTCACACAAGCTGAGTAATACGATACGCGTTCCGATGCACTAGTCAGCTGATGAAGTTGTGTGAATGCACCATAAACAGCACTGGAATTCTTCGCATCGAGACAGCTGAATTCAAGGAATACGTGAAAAATAACTGGGAAAGCGGAAGTGGATTGGAAGGAGGAGCTGGAATTCACGAGAAATACTACATAGGAAGGTTCTGGATGAGAGGAATGACGAAAAATTGGGTTATGATGGGGAATTCGAATGTGGTGCAACCAGCTCAGTACCTTTTCAGAAGGTTGGAAATCCAGAACTCCTTGAATTTGCCTACCAAGTTTGTTTTTTGGAAGTACCGCAGCTCAAATAAAGAAGAATTTTCTTGAATTAATATGGGCTTTGGCGATGCTACACTCTATTTTCAAGCATCTTCTGGCTCACCTACCCTAGCTCGAGTGATTTACCCAGATCTTTACCCAGAACCAATGCAATCCAGGCACACATTTTACGACAAATATTGTATTTGCGCAAGCGTTGCGCAGTTCTTATACGGACCCCTAAGCTCGACACGATCTGGACTTCTTGCTCACATTGTTCCAGGATAGTACATTGATGGTGCAAATCGTGTAAAATTGCCCATGGGATGGTCAGCCTACGTGCGTGCGTCCGTCCGTCCGTCCGTCCCTCTAGGATGCCGCAAAGGCTTGGAGATACTCAAAATCTCAACAAGCACTCAACAAAACCACCACTTCAATTTAGAAAAAAAAAATGACCTCCGAGAAAAATCCCCATGTCATCTGTTTGCAAAACATACGGATAGGCTGACAGGTGCGTGCGCGTTCTTCAAACTGGCTTAGGTTATTGATTTATCGATTTATTGATTTTCGCACTCCATTGCGAGGAACAGCTAGAGGCAGTGGCGGGCGCAGAGCGGGAAGGAGCGTGGGCAAAATTGGGTGCTCGCCATTCTGAGGAGTTGGATGGGAAGGTTAATTTATTAAAACACTAATTTTGATAATAAACATCAAAAAATTTTATTTTAAATTTTTAAATTTAAAATTTTAAATTTTATCAAAAAATGTATTTTAAAGTAATAAGAATGAAAATAAACGCTTAGAAATGAACTAATGCAGAATTTTTACTCATTTTGCACGGTGTAGGTCACTACACCTGGAAAGGGCGGCGCTGATTGGTCAACCTATGCAACTGGCCAATCGCGAAGCTCGACCGCGCCCCCTTTTCCGGGTATAACGCTCCGCAGCCATTTTACAAAGTAATTTCGAAAATATATAGATAAATAAATAGGTAAATAAATAAGTGAATAAATGAATAAATAAACAGAGTAAAGAAATGATGAAGAAATATAATGCTCCACAGCCATTTTACAAAGTAGCTTCAAATATTTGCCGACTGAGTCTTGGGAGAGGGAGGGGCTGCTATTAATTCCAATTGTTTCTAATAATTAGATAAATAAATAAATAAATAAATAAATAATTAAATAAGGTAAAGAAGTGACGAGGACATAGAGTAAATAAGTAAATAATGTGAAATTTAAGAATAAGACAGCTTAATATCCAAGTTTATTCGATTGGTCAGAAAATGAAGGTCGATTTCGATCACATTTGAATATTCGATCATTCGAAGAACAAGGAGCAGAGTGCGAAGACGCAACTGGTTATCTTACGTTTTTTGCCCGGTTATAAAGGGGATTTTTCCTAGTCTGTCCCTCTTACCTTCCCTCCTGCTTCCTACAACTGATTTAGTAAGGACTCACTCCCAGTATTTCCTCAAAAACTCAAATTTTCTCTATGATTTCCATCCATATTCGATATTACCAGAAAGCGAGGTCCCTACTTATCGCACAGCTCAAGGAATTCCCGTCACTATCCCTATCCAGAGACCTGCTGCACCACCAGCGCCACAATGTCTGCCAATCCCTACGTCTTCCCCCCCCCCCCCCCCC
>JARK01000129.1:96440-114319 GCA_000688135.1 Ancylostoma ceylanicum | reverse complement strand
CCCCCAGCTCTCCATTTTTTCTCGGATTTTCCCCCTCCACCACACGAAAGACTAAAAAAACTATTCATAACCACTGATAACCCTAGTGTTATTCTAGTGCCTCAACCACTTCCCACTTATCACCACGCCACAAAATTCTGCGAGGTCCGGCTGATATGGCGCAGCGGAGCAGGGCGCTAACGTAGACAGTTCCATGAGATCACGTCAAGTTTGGCAGTTAAAAGCTCAAAATAGCACCGTCGGTGCACGATTTTTACACTTCGGTCGTCAACTGGCGAACAACACGCTTATAAGCGCTCGGGTGACCGCTGATAGCGGCGGCCACACCAGTGATGGTGCGTTGTCGGTTTGATTCGTTGGAAAGCGCCGGACTCTATCTGGGAACAGCTAAGCCGATCACACAGACAGGTAAGGGTTGTTGATCAGTAAAAATGAATTCTCAATTTCGAGATGGCCCTTATCGTCCACTTGTTGCCGGATTTCTCGAAAAGTCCAGAAACAAGAGGAGCTCCTGAGCTCTCAAACGTTCCTTGATGAGTTGGATAAGGAGGAAATTCTATTGCCTATGGAGAAAATTGCTTTGGCAGCTGACATGATTATTTAAAAGCAGCTGGATCATAGAAAAAATGTCAAAAAGTGAACAAAAAATTGAAAAAGAAGAAGTGATATTTCATATGTCGTCTCGGCATTATCTGGTGTTCACGTTTCTCAATCTAATTTCAATAAGCTTTGATCTGTTCACTGGAAATTTCGGACCTAAAATGAGGGGAAATTTTCAATGTAACCATATCTGTGCATACTTTTGCCATTTACCTGTTTATGGACACTTTTCCAGAAAGTCCGACCTACCTTTCAGCTGTAGTTTCCCCGGGAACTCCGGTATTAGCTAGGATTCTAGGCAAAAGATAGTATATACATACATCTAACATCGTTTTTTCATTCTTGATGGGAAATCCTAGAAGAGAGGAGCACTTCTAAAGGAACCAGGAGTTCTGCTCTAGGCCACTTCTGGGGGCGCCAGACAATTTTCTGGACAAATTTCCATTGTTTGAACTGGTTTTTCCTGTGGATTTGAAGTATTCTCGAGTGCGTTTGCTGTCTTTCCAGTGTAATGAGATTTTTTGCACCGCTGAAAACATGCTAATGTTTCGAAACAGCAGCAAATGATTGTTTGGGAATTTCTGGATAAAAACAAGAATATTCTCCTGGAATCTGGTAGGGTAACCTACAGTTTCTATCCAGAAAAACGATCTATAGCTATTGTGTACTTTGCCCTTCATATTCTAGACTTTGCTGTCATAATCTCTCTCTAATCTGCTGAGATCTTGCTAGAGTTCTTGAATAAACAATTGGCAATAGGTATCCAGGAACTAGGAATGGGATAAATCGGGATGAATCGTCTCGCGCTGAGAAAGGGAATAGGTTTCAGTCCGTACTAGGTCGTTCAACTTATCCAAGCTCTAGATCTCAACCATAATCTCGCTCTAATCTGTTGTTATCTTGCTGGAGTTCTTGGATAAATAACTGGCAACAGGTATCCAGAATCGAGTCGTTGAATAAATCGTCTCTTGCCAAGAGAAGGGGAGAAGCCTCAGTCAGCGCTAGGTCGTTTATAGCCCGGACTTTGGTAAGGTACCCATGGCAATAACTAACCCAGGATCTGGATCTTGCTCTAATCTGCTACAACCCTGCTATAATTCTTGGATAAACAATCGGCAATATTTGTCCAGAAACTAGGAGCGGGATAAATTCTCTCTTGCGGGGAGAGAGAATAGGCTTCAGTCCGCACTAGGTCGCTTATAGTCCTGAATTCAGTAATATACCCAGGTCAAATCCTTACCCAGGTTCTGGTTCCCAACTATAATCTTGCTCTAATCTGCCATAATTTTGCAATAATTCTTGAATAAACAATCGGCAATAGGTATCCAGAATCGACGAGCTGGGTGAATCGTCTCTTGCCGGGAAAAGGAATAGGTTTAGTCTGCGTTAGGTCGCTCATAGTCCAGACTTTGGTGATATATTCATGGCAAGTACTTACCCAGGCTCTAGATCTTGCTCTAATCTGCTATAATCCTGCTTTAATTTTTGGAAAAAAAGGTCGGCAATAGGTATCCAGAATCGACGAGTGGGATAAATCGTCTCTTGCCAAGAAAAGTCCTCATTATTCCCAATGTCAAATCCTTACCCAGGCTCTAAATCCCAACTTTCTTAACATCTGGTAGTCCTGGGCCTTTCCCAGACTAAATGTGAAATCCTAGACCTGCCAAAGCCCGCGCTTCGCCCAAATCCGACCCGCACCCTCCTCATTATTCCTAATTTATGAGGTGGCAGGTGCTTTCGGGACACATCTGCTCCTTCTTCCCATCGGCTTCCTCCTTCTCCGGACACCGATCGATGCTGCTCAAGTGCTCAATTATCGTTGTGACTTCCGATAAAGCGTGTTTGTCGGGCCGGTAACGGCTCAGGACGACCTGATAACACGTTGTTGCGAAGTTGCAGCCGATAAGCGAGCATTTCTGGATGTTCTGGAGAGTTCTCAACGTCAAGTACGTGTTCAACACCGGCAGTATACATGACACAGAGCAGCGGTTTTGTTTATATTGCGCTGGTGTATGTGTCGTTCGTCGGCTCTTCAACTGCCGGTGTGACGTCGGGCAGAAATCCAGGAAGAGCACGGAGCCGGTCGCTGCCAGCTGCTCGCCAGCCGCAAACCCCAGGGAATACGCGGAGTTTCTCAATTATAGGACTTTTTATGATGATGATGCTCGGCTGATGCATAACATCGCTAGGGTTTTTGAGCGTTTCCCAGCTGAGGAGGCGAAGCGGCGCTGGGAACTGGAGTCGGAGGAGGCCAGAATCCAGAAACAACGCAAAATTCGCGCAGAAATTTCGCAAAAATGTGGGGTGGTGAAGGCGACCGACGTGGTGTGGGAGTTGTGCCACAGAACTTTGGAGCCCTCGAAAAACACAAAACAAGTTTAGAAAGTAGAAAATTAAAAAAAAAGACATCGGAGATTTCGTGCAAAAATCGTGCAGGAGTGCATCATTTTTGCAAGAAAAAAGTTTTGCAAGAAATACACCAGAACAGCCCTAAATCATGTTTACCCCCCTCCTTTTCCCTCCAGGGTAATCCACTAAAATGCTAAGATTTCGCAAAATTCGACGAAAATATATGCATGAACACCCATGGCAATTTGAAAATCACCTATCCACACCGGATTTCCTGGGAAATTTCCCGGGTATTTGCCTCTTTTTTCAGCTACTGCTCATATCGTTGTCTAAATTTCTTAAAATAACCTGTTCAGCTGCTGTTTTGATAGCAGACGCACCTGTTAAGAACTGTGCAGCACTTGTTTCACTCAAAATAGCCCCTAATTACAAAGAAATTCCTTGGTTGAACTGGTAATGCTCCCAAAAACCCACGATACTTGGCCCAATTCTTGGATTTAAACCTTATTCCTCTGAGGCCGCATGCATCATTGAGGTTATCCAAGGTAAGAGTCCTGAACGCTAGACAGATTCACTCAGCGTTAGCATGGGAGTCGGCACGTTTACCCTGGGTAATCTCAATGATTGCAAGGAATCCCCCTAGTTGATCAAAAAATGCTCCGAAAAACTAAGGATACCTGCCCCATTTCCTAGATCTAGGGCTTATTCGTCTGAAGCTGCATGCATCATTGAGATTACCCACGCAAACGACTGATCACAAGACAATTTACTCAGCATTAACATGGAAGTTACGTTTACCCTGGGTAATCTCAATGACGCATCCAAGTCACAGGCCCTAACAGGCCTGTGACTGTGTCCTTCTCTACCGCACGCTGTGACATTAATCGTAGAGCTGACTTTGGCATAATTTATTAAATGAAAGCTCTGAGTCTCACTCAGTATTAGCATAGAAATCAGCGTGTTTACCCTGGGTAATCTCAGGATGCACGTTAAGTTCCCGCCTTCCGAGCCTTTGGAAGCTCTCCAGAATTATTGCTGGAATTTCCTTTTTTTTCGCGTCTGTCTCCTCTTCCCCGCCGCCTCTAGTCCGGTTGGGAAGTCAGTGTTGCCCCATAGTAGGTCCTGGGTAGCTCTGGAAAAAAAAGGAAAAAGGTAAGCAATTGATGAAGTCCAGTAAATGAATTAAAAATATAGGATAGCAGAATAGGAATAATCTTCCTAATTAAAAATCAAATGATTAAAATATTCAATTTCTGGGAAAATTAATGGTGTAAGGAATTATTTCGCTCTGGATTATGGAAATTTTATCCGGTGGAAAAAGATTGCTCCATTCAAAATTCACAATTACTGCAAACGCTGCACGGTTGCAAAACCTTTACATAGATTGACATGGAGTAGACGTCTTGTAGCCTTGAATTCATTTCCTTCTCTTTTCTCTTTCTTTTCTCTCGATTAATTCTTCGATGAGCCTACTTATCTCTTCTTGCTCAGATTATCCACTTCCTTCCATGCAAGTAGTATAAGTAGTATGTCGTCAAGGTCATCGAATCCACAATCCAAGTACAAAATCCTGACTGCCCGCAAGCTGCGGCACGGTTATGTGTAACTATTTTAGTCATTGAATGCGATTTACTGGACGAAAAACTGTCATGGAACAGTAAGTGAATCATTGTTTTGAGATACATAGATCACACACACACACACACACGTACACTGCGAACGTTCACTTCGTGAACATGTGCACGGTTTTACAGCTGTCATTTCCATTAATTTCACTTTTGCTTGGATTTGGCTGTTTTGTTGCGTGATGGTCTATATCTATCTTTTTTTCTGTTGTTCAAATTCAATTTTCGCTAGAATTTGCACATTTTTGCAATTGTTGCACAGTTGTTTGGGTGTGAGTTCCAGAAAATCCACTGATTTTTTTTGGAGAGGCGTGTGCTTTACACAAGTGCGGCACAGTTGTCACTGCTGTCATTGTGTTGAAATTTTATTTTTTTCCACAAATTTATTTCATATAGAATCATTAGGACTCATATGTTCCGCAAATGCCGCACAGTTCTAACATTGTCGCTGTGGGTGAATACTAACCGCATGACTTTAACTCCCTGGCCCTTTCTGCGCATAATTTTTCCGCAAATGGTGCACGGTTTTCCCACTTATGGTATGGCTTCGTAGGTGGCACATGGCGTCAAAACTCCCAACATAGTTACAATTTTTGAAGAGGATGTGGCGCGTTATACCTTGAAAAGTGTGCGGTAAAGCTCTGTGATTGGTCAGTTCGCCCGTTTAGCCAGTCGCAGGGCCCATAAGCGCCGCCCATTTCGGGAATAACGCTTCATACCCAGTTTTTAAGTATAGTTTTCTGCTTATGTGTTCGCTATTCACCCAGAATCGGAAAATTGTGGAGTTTTGCCTGATTACCAGCAAAGTGGGTAAGAACGGATAAGCTCCGCCCTTTTCTAGGACAAATGGTGCAGCGAATATGTTCCTTAAAGTACGGCACAACGGATAGCGCCTATTCCTTACTAGAACTGTGTTAGGACGGATATGCTCCGCCCCTTTGCACGCGACTATACAAGCAAGCAAGTAAATCATGTCAACGGAAACAAGCCACACTTTGTTTTCCTGTAAGCAGCACGTAGATACGCGAGAGAGAGACTTCCAAGGGGAGTTCAGACGGATATGCCCCGCCCACTTTCTCGTCATCAACGATTGGACGAATAGATTGTTTGAAAAAGGTCAAGATGAATATTTCCCACACCTCACACATCTCCTTGCTGGGACTCAACGAAGCGAAAGACTTCCCTGTGGGGCCACGCCCTTCGTAGTAGCCACGCCCCTTTTCCTACGACCAATAGGAGGATGAATACGTTCTCAACAAAGTGTACCGTACTATAATCGTGGAAATTCATTTCTGGTGTTTTCTCATGGGTTCAACGGAAGCAGGAGAGATATGCTCCGCCCACTCTCTCGACTGACAGTGGGATGAATAGATTGTTTGAAAAAGGTCAAGGTGAATACCGCCCACACCTCACCCCTCTTCTTGCTGGAAGTCAGTGGGGCGAGGAGGTTCCTTGGAAGAATGCCCCTATGGAGAAGCCACGCCCCCTTGTCCTACGATCAATAGGGAGACGAATACGTTTTCAACAAGTTATATTGTACTGTGATAGAGGAGATATATATTTTTGGTGTTTTCTCATGTGTTCACCGGATGTGGGAGAGATCTGCTCCGCCCACTCTCTCGACTGACAGTGGGACGAATACAATTCCCTGTGGGACGTCAGCCAAGCCCTCCGTAGTAGCCACGCCCCCTTTTCTTGTGACCAATAGGAGGACGAGTACGTTCACAACGAAGTGTACTGTACTCTAATCGTGGAAATTTATTTCTGGTGTTTTCTCATGGGTTCACAGGACGTGGGAAATTTTCAAAATTGGTTTTTGGAAAAAGGCTAATGTTATAGAAACCGTGATTAGGGCAGAGGTATCCATGGGAACAAATATTCCCAGGGAGGGAATTCTTCCCCATTTACTTCTTTCCAACCACTTGCTGGTCGCCTATTCCTCGCGGCCACAGCCCAGGCGATGTTCGCGAACGCGTCCGATGTCGATTACGACTGCAGTGGTTTTTGGAAAATGCGAGGTTCGTCGTGTGGCGACGGCGGCTGCGGCGGCGATTGCGCCGGCGGCAGTGTGAACAGCCGAAAACAATTTTCGCTAAGTACCTGTCAGCTGTTTTGACATCGCCGTCGTCGCCGCGTCGTCGCCGTCGCGTCGGCGGCAGCGACGCGACGCCGACGACGACGATGACGACGGCGCTCTCGCTCTCGCGCGCGCCTTTTATCGCGCTGTATATCTCTCGGGTACGTCGACGACTTAGGCAAATCGAATCCACACACACACACATACACACCTCCGAAATCACACATTCATACGCTCTACGCGTCTGTCTGTTGTGTGAGAGCGACGTGGGTGTGTCCTAAATTCTGGATTTTTCACGTCACCCCCTCCCCACCCCGTGGACACGCACCATGCAAAAACACAAGAAAAGTCAGTGTATTTAACTGTCAGGATCAGTTGATTCGTCTAAAATCGCTTGTTTTCAGACGATGGTGCCGAACGAATACCGCTCTGTGAACAGCACTCGCCGTTGGCGCTCTATGAGGTTTGTACGAGTTGCCGTGTTTTTACGTTTCTCGTTTGTTCTCTCTGCATTGTTTTTTCATCGTCTGGGTAATGATATTTTGCGGTGGTGGTGAGGCTCTCGAGAGTGGGGAGTTGGATCCAGGAGATTCTGGCTCTAGCCAAGGGACGCTGATTTTGCAATGGGCTGTGAGCTTCGACAATTTATTCTTCTTATTCTTCCTAGCCATGTTCCCAAGAGCAGGAGTCTGCATTTCTCGTGCGGTTGAACCATTCTTTCGATTTGAAGGTAATTTACTAAGGAATTCATTAGTAGATTCATTTATATTCAATGGGAGATTCACTGAGTCTTGAAAGTGATCCAGAATTCGAGGAAAATCTCAGAAAACCCTCCAATTCTGTTCTAAATCCTATCAGAATTTACATTGTATACAGCTGTGAAAACGTCCCATTTGGAACCCACCCCATACTTTCTTATGGGTAATTTTTTTTTTCAAAATCAAGTGCATAGCATGTTTTTCCACACTCTTTTTCCAAGAAAATCCAGCATTTTCGCCTTCAAAAGTGCTATTCAAGTGCTTCAACTTGCCTGCGGCAGTTGTCAATTACCTCACCGGATGAAATCCTCTTCAAGAGGGCAGTCGCCCGTCTAGACAACAAAAAGATTGAGAGAACAATGCGCTAGGACATTTCTGGGGATTATTTTCCGTGAAGAAAGGAGGGACAACCATCACGTGGATGGTGAGCATGGGAAAAAGGTTTATGTGGTTCCACAAAAATTACTTATTTTGAAACGTGTTTCCTGGTTTTTTGCATGGATTTCGTTGCAATTCCTTACGAGAAAAGATTAAAAGATTCTGATTATAATTCTAAAATCCTAGATTCTAGACATTACACTTACTTTTTAGAAGTCCCTGAAATTTTCCTAAAAATGCACGTTTTACAAGATAAGGGCATGATGCCGAAAATAGACCAGAGCCTTGAAACGGGGCTAACATCGGAGTTTATAGACGTCTTTAATATTTCTGGGATTTTTTTACTACGCAGGACTTTATTATGAAAATAGATTTCGCCAACTAAGAAAAAACCAAAGCATTTTGGTACAAAACTTGTTTGATTTCAATTTCGTTTTTTTTTTGATTTTGACATTTTGATCCACAAAAAAAAAAAACAAAAATGTCCATCTTTGAGCCCTTCCCGTGGTTTTTTCTTTCTGGATTTGGAGCCCATCCTGTGGTTTTTTTCCTGGATAGTTCTTCCTTTTTATCCTTCCATTTCATTCAATGGCCATGCCTATGTTATTGCGTATATCTCTTCTATTTTCCCGAAATTTTCTGGATCATTTCCTATTCATCTAGATAAATCATGTTGTTTTCATTCTATTGCCCTTCTTTCTGAGTTAATATTTAGGTATTTGTCCCCGTTGCCTATTTGCTGTTTTCTGTATGTATCTCGTGGCCACGCTTTATTGAAATTACCCAGGGTGAACTGTTGACAATAGCATATTTACCTAGTGTAATATCTCTCTTGTTAAAGCAGGGACATGGATGCATCGTTGCGATTTACCCAGGATAAATATGCCGATAACGTATAAATTTACCCATCGTTAGCACGGGTGTCAAAACTCCATCCCTGGGTAATCTCAATTATGCATCCAGGTCTTGATTCCGATCGTTATAACCTTCAAAAAATGAGAAAAATCTTTACTGACCGTTGTCTAGGAGCTTATCCAGAACGTATTTTTCAGAAAAATTAAGTGGAGGTCTTTAAAATTTACATTTCTCCATCAATTACACTGAAAACCTGTAGTGAGATTCACGAATATCCTCGTAAGGCTGTGACCGTCCCGCCCACCTAAAGTGGACGAGTTTTCCAGGCAAAACTGGGTATGCTTTTACCAAACGACCCGTCGCAGTCAGCAGTTACAAACACGAGCAGAGATGCCAGAATATGTGATATTTTGCTTGACAAACTCGTCCGCGGGGAGCTCAGAGCTTTTCAAGCCATTCTCCTTTCCCCATATCTACCACTACCTCCCAAACCCCTCTGAGCCCCGCTGCTGCTCCACTCCCCGAAAAATCCTCATTTCCTAGAGGTCCTCGAGTTTTTCTTCCTCGTCCCGAACCCGAGTCGCTCAGACGCTCAGCAATTATGAACGTTTCTTTCGCACAACTTTTTTTCTCTCAACGAAGACTGCTCGAATTGTGTCGTCAGAATGGCGCATTGTTGAGCGCGGCGTGCACAGCCGAAGCGGCGGCACGACGAATTGAGTGCAATAAAGGACGGACTTCCGGCACTGTGTCGCAGCAGTCGCGTGGTTGTTGCTTGAAATAAGGTTGGAATATAACGACGAGCTGGCGTGGGACGCTGCTTGAATTGCTCGCACTTCCCGCTCCTAATAAGGCGCGGCACGTATATGCAATGGGGATATGTAGGGACCTTGGCATTTGGCTAAGAATTCTATTTTTACTTTTGGAATGTTGAACCAGAACAGAAAACTCTCTAGAGTGTTTTTGTTATTTAACTAATCAATAAATAAATTATGTTTTACGGTATAAATCGAACAAAACTGCCAAGTGTTGGTACAGTAAAAGATTCTGGAACTCTAGCCCCGCCCCCACAGTAGCTGGGACGGTTAACCAGCTCTGGTTATTTATTTCATTTATTTATTTTTATTTATTTATTTTATTTCATTTTTAGTTATTTATTTTTCCCTCTCTCTGCTTGTTTATCCGAGTGTAGCGCGTTATACCTGGAAAGGGCTCCTGGCCGAGCACTGCGATTGGCCGGTGGCGTGAATTGACCAACCGCAGAGCCTGGTGACTCCGCCCTCTCCAGACATAACGTTCCGTACCCCATTTATCCACATTTGCACAGCTTTATAACAACATTTTCAAAGAATTTTCAGTTGTTTGGACTTTTTTGGAAAAAATTTTCGTGGAGTGGGCAATTAACAAGTTCTAGAAATTAGGCCACGCCCACTACAGCTACTGTGGCAGTTGTCCCGAGTTTTAGTCACTGCTGCTACCAATGAGAGGGCTAAAAAAATGAGGGTGAACGTGGTGAAAAAGAATTAGCTGCTGGAAATGCCGGTTTTGAAGGATATAAAAAAATGACTACATAGCGGTCGCTAGCGGATGGTCACTAGAGCAAATGTTGGCGATGGAGCGCGTTTTCTCGCTCCTCTTAGGATCCCCAGCGAAGGAGGATTGATCCTTTCTTTTCAGTTTGAGATTTGTGAGGATTAACCATATAATTACTTAGTTTAATCCATGATAAATGCATTTTACGGCATTTTTTTTAAATTCAAAATGGTAAAGGGTATGAATTTACCAGAGGAATGGATTTACCAGAGCCACTGGCTGAGGATCCTCACAAAATCCACATTCTCTCCCTCCACTATTCCTTCTCATTCGTTCATTGTTCCTGTAAATCCTTGGATTTGACCAAGCTTCTATTCCTGCAGCTCCCCTGGATCCGGTCCAACTTCCAGCCGCCTTAGGAGACCATAGACCAACCGAGGAATTGCTTATTTGTGCAAGCCAACATATGCAAATCCATGCGACTCTCAGTGAGTTTCGAGTTGGGAAACGCTGCAAAGCCCACAGCGCGGCTTTGGGGGAGCTTATAGAATCGACTAGTGCGAAGTTTCCTCTTGAGAAAAACGAATCGTAGGTGCTAAGCCATTGCTAGGCACAAAGGGTAGATCTGAAACTCGCAGATGCAGCCCAAAATTCGGGGAAATTTCGGGAAAATTTCTCAATTTTTCGCGTGGTGCAAATATTGGTAAGAGATCATTGAGTTCTATATTTTAGAAAGTATATAACCTAGAATCATACTCATTGAGATGCCTTGATTAAGTGAATGAGAAAGTGGAATGAATGAATGAATGAATGAATGAACGAGCCATCGAACATGATTTTTAAATCTCATGTTTATTTATAATTTTTCAAAGACTGCATATGATGAATTCTGCAGTGCAAGAAACTAGATGTCAGAGACACAGAATTTGGCAATTCTCTGCTTCTCTGCTCTCGCTTTTCGGAAGCACACTTTTTAAATATTAGAAAATGCTGTTTGTGCAAGGAAAAATTGACGATTCGTAGAGTTCCTTTCTGACAAACTGCATGATTGGAGGGTACCTCACCACACTCATAAAATACTTGTTTGCAAATATTATAAAAAACAAAAATTATAGAAAAAACATAAGGAGCTGAAAATAACGTCTGACGGCCCCACTCATTCATTCATTCATTCATTCATTCATTCATTCATTCATTCATTCATTCATCCACTGATTTATTCATTCACTCATTCATTCATCCATTTATTCATTAATTCATTCATTCATTCCATTCATTCATTCATTCATTCCATTCATTCATTCATTCATTCATTCCATTCATTCATTCATTCCATTCATTCATTCATTCATTCATTCATTCATTCATTCATTCATTCACTCGATCCATTCATCCATTCGCTCATTCATTCATTCACTCGTTCATTCATTCATTCAATTCATTCATTCATTCATTCATTCATTCATTCATTCATTCATTCATTCACCCATTCATTCATTCATTCATTCATTCATCCCATTCACTCCTCCATTTACTTATTTATTTATTTATTTATTTATTTATTTATTTATTTATTTATTTATTTATTTATTCATTCATTCATTGAATCCTTCCATTCCAGGCCGACTATGACACTCAAGGCCAGAAAATCGGGCAAATGTTGCGGAAGTTGTCCGTCTACAATGCCACCGAACCTACCTCCGAAGAAGCTGATGAAAAACCGAAACAGGTACGTATTCGAGTGTTTTTCGCGTGGTTTTCACGCTCCACTTGAAATTCCATGTGATTTCCGGTGTTTCATATGTTTAATTCACTGTGTCATGTGTGAATTTGGGCTGTTTCGAAAAATGCTCACGTCTGGGTAATGTGGGTCATTGTGTGAGAGTTCTTAGGTAAAAGGGCATTGGCCTGGGCGAAAAGGTGATTTGTTCGTTTTTGCATTAGATCAAGAAATCATCCGTAGTCCTTGAATGGCATCGTTTAAGTCCTGACCAATTTTCCTTGAACTCCATGGTTCGGAAGCGAAGAAATAGCGCCACGATGGGGTTGAGAAATTCCAGTTCGTTTAAAATTTTGAATTGAATGGACATCGATGTATTCTTTAACTTTACTCTGCATTCATAGTATAGACCTTCCTTGAAAATTCTGGAGAAAAATTATAAAAATGAACTCAGAAAAAAATGGCATAACCCCTCAGACTCGGAGAATAGCCATCCAGGAACTGTCTAAAATCCGATGAACGGAAAGATTATAAACTGTGTTACGTTTTCCAGGATCCGGATGCATCATTGGAAGGTTAGGTAAACTCGTAGCCAGGTTTATGCCCACCCATAAATAGAAGCTGGGCATAGCCCATGCATCGCTAAGATTACCCAGGATAAACGTGTTAACACCCCCAAATTTATCCCTCTTCAATACGGGAGCCGTATGGGTCATTGGGATTACCTAGGGTAAACGCGTCAACACTATACAATTTCACCCAACGTTAGCACGAACATGGATGCGTTCACCCTGGGTAATCTCAATGACGCAACCAGGGCCTGTGGGCATCATTGAGATTTCCCAAGGTAAAGGCGTTGGTGTCCGTGCCAATGATAGCTATGTCCGTGCCTACGATAGCTAAATTTGTAAGGTTTGGACAAGTTTACCCCGGGTAATCTCAATGATGTATGCGTCCTCAGGGCCGGGTATCGTAACGCTTACCCTGGGTGATCTAAATGACGCGTCAAAGGCCTGAGTGCACCATTGAGATTACACAGGGTAAGCGCCTTGATACTCGTGTAAACTTCTGATAATCTTGTGGAATTTTAACACGTTTACCCTGAGTAATTTCGATGATGCATGCGTTCTCAGGTCGGGTATCATAAAGCTTACCCTTGGTAATCTAAACGATGCATCAAAGCCCTGAGTGCATCATTGAAATTAAGCAGGGAAAAGCCTTAATGCTCGTGTAAACTTCTGATGAATTTGTGGAACTTTAACACGTTTACCCTGGGTAATCTCAATGATGTATGCGACCCTAAGAACCCGTAAATATGGAAAAGGTCTCCTGTGGTAAAAATGCCGCTGGGTGGAAGGTAATGGGTAAATTTGGGCATGCTGTGGGTAACCCCAATGGCATCCGAAAGCAGTTGGTTTTGGGGCTGGAAGTACGTACAGAATAACCCTAGGGAGTCCAGGAAAATGTGTATCTCCGAAGAAAATTCAAACAAAATCAAAAAATTAGTTTCTTGGTTGTGTCAGTCACTAATGCTGATGCTATGCAGCAAAACCTTGGAAACCCGAAAAAAATGTGCCCTCCGGAAAATCCTGAAGATTTTTTTTTCATTTAGCATTAAGTGTCATTGGTCATAGCTGATACATGACAAATTTTAAAAACATAGAAGCATTTCTATCAAATGGTTTTTTATCTTTTCCTTTGGATGGTAAACTTGAGTAGGCAGGATCCTTTCCCACCTAACTTTCTCCTGTCTAGCTGAGCTAGGCCATGTAGCACATGTGTTCATTTTCTTGAGAAATACTCTGCATCCATTTCTTGACGTCAACGAGCTCTTCCCAAATAATCACATTTTCCTGGAAGAATCTCCAAATAGCAGGGAAATCTTCCCAGAACAGCCGCGTAAATTGCAAGCAGTGACGTAGTCTATTTGTGAACGCCGCGCAACGCGTGTGCATGTGTGTGCTGCTTCGTTATTTCCTCGAAAAGAGAGCAGATTTCGCGTGTCGAGCGTCGTCCTCGGCGGCATAAGCGAATTGCCCGTCGCACAAATGCCTCTCGCCACAGCGCAATTGGCTCGTGCTCGACCGATTCACGACGGCAGAGAGCAAAGCGCCAGCGGCCGCTGGCTCCTTGCTGCCCACCCTAAGGCGACAACGGGATCAGAAGTACATGAGGATTAGTGCCACAGGAAAAACTCCGGGAATTCTGCGCATTTCATAGATTTCTGGAGCGTTAGCTGGGGAAGGAAAATTTTCTGGGACTTCCCTTTCATTCCTAGGGACAAGGCACATTCCCTGAACCTGAACCTGGATCCAACAATGAGATTACCTAGGGTAAACGTATCTTCTTTTTCCGAGCGTTTGTCTCACGTAGTCGCAGGGTCCGCTGACCTAGGGTAAACGCATTAACATCTTCAAACTTACTCATTTTAGCACCTACGCTGACATGTTCACCCTGGGTAAACCCACTGATCCATCCATTCCTTGATCAGAGACAGGAAATATTCGTGATAGGGTAGGCAATAACAATGAGATCAATGGATCCAACAATGAGATTACCTAGCGGAAACCTGTTAAAATCCCCAAATTTATCCATTTCTGGAACGTACGCTGATAGGTTTACCCTGGGTAAACCCACTTATCCAACCAGCCCTGGATCAGAGACAGAAAATATCCATAAGAAGGCGTGCAACGCTACCCAAGGAAATAAATCATGCAGACCTAGCTCCCTGGTTTTTCAACAACTGAGAAATTTCCAAAGCTTTCAATAATTAATTTTTCCCGATAAAAAACTTGTGAAAATTTAATGTGAACTAGGAAGAAGATAATATGTTATTTTAACCTCAACCTATATTTACTAACTTATATCATACCACGTGGTCGAATCATCGCCTAATCAATGTGCTCTGCGAGAAAAGAATTGCTAATTTTTTCCGCGACAAAATTTCCTGGAGAAAAAATTGGGCAAAAAAGCACTAGGAAAAAAGTTGGAAAAACGAGGAAAGATCAAGGGGGCAAAGGTTGAGATGCCCCGCCAATTTTGCCGATATGATTGGCCGGATTGATTTTGTTTGAATACCTGCCTCAGACAACTGCATAAAATTAGTAAATTATTACAAAATTTCTTAGGGAAAATTCGCCAAAAAAAGTGTTAGGAAAAAATTGCGGAAACGAGGAAAGATCAGGGAGTAAGTCTTCCCATTTTTTTTTGTTATTTATTTTGCTGCTTAACATTTGGGAAGGAAAGCCCTACACGCTGTTCCAACTGTCATTGGCCAAAGGTTGAGAGCCCCGCCCCTTTTGCCAAGGCTGTGATTGGCCGGCGCATCCTGTGTTTAAATCTCGTCTCAGAAAGCTGCACAATTACTTTCAAGAGCTCAAAGCCTCGTTGATTTGTTGCCCTTATATAATAGACAAGTTCTCTAGCGGATTCTGAAATATCCAGGGAAATTTCCTTCAGTTTGAAAAAATTACTTGGACACTTTTTACCCACTCATTGTCAATTACAACAGAAAGGTAGGCAATGGGAAATTTTTTAAGGCAGTGAGATATTCCGAGGATAGAAGGATATTTCTGGAAGCGAGATTTTCCTAGAAATTTGTTATTAAAAATTGACAAGCTATTTTAATTGAATAGAAATTATTTTAAGAAATAAGGCACGGGAAATATGGAAAAAAATAGGCAGCACTACGGCTCTATAATTAGCATATGTAGCATTACCAAGCTCTCATAAAACCCTCGCGATTTTTCCAGGAAGGTAAAAAAGAGAGAAGCTTCGAAACACTCTAGGCTAAAGGTATAGCACTTGAGGGACCAAGAAAGGCTGAAAAAAATATTGTGGGACTGAAAAAAGTCTCATGAATCCTGAATTTTCCGGTTTTTTTCGCTCTTTTCGCTGTTTTTCCAGATGAAGACGTAATTTTCGCATTTTCAGGCAACAAAAATGGGCACAATTATGGGTGTGTTCTTCCCGTGTATCCAGAACATCTTCGGCGTGTTGTTCTTCATTCGTATGACATGGATTGTTGGCACAGCAGGCGTCGTTCAGTCGTTTTTCGTCGTTCTCACTTGTGTCTCCGTGGTGAGTGCACGACGCTACGCGAGGCGAGGGTCATTTTTTATTTATACATTACACCGCTGAGCCTGACGTCTAATGAGAACGCGGAAAAAAACAGAAAGAGACGAGCCAATGCTCACTGTTCAGAGGTCAGTGCAACGGATGTGGAATTAATTAGGGAAGGGGGGAAATTTCCGGATAACCCGTTCCCTGAATAGATCTATAAAAGGAATGAATTTAGATAGAATAGATAGATAAATTAGATCAATTACATCCAATTCACAGAAGCTGCTTAAAATTCAAAAACTGAAATATTTTTGGCTCAGACAAGTTCGCTTAACAGTTTAAGCATATAAGGTAATCAACTTAAACAAGAGGAAAATGCTTACTTTTGCTAGGAATAGATATTGTACTTTGAAAGGCTTCAAAGATAGCACAGGAAAAATCCAAGAAATTATGTAAATGAGCAATACATAAGATAATTCTCATAAGTCATTAAAAACGTTAAATAATTTATGGTGTTGGACATTCTGGCGAAAAAGGGGCGGTGCCACTGTTGTACGATTGGTGCAATCGATCACCTTCTCCCGCCCACTTTTGAATTTGATCATGAATAGTGCAACTGTATACGGAAGAGTCGTCCTCAATTAGAAACTACAGAAGCGATCATTTTAGTAATATAACGTTAATTTAGTTAAAAACATGAAGGAGCATTCGAATAGACCAATGGTGCAGCAGTGGGACCGCCCACTTTCCCTCAAAATGTAATACAAATTAAGAAACAGATTCTAAAGCCTGCAAGTGCGGCATAAACACAGGAGTTCACAACTTTTTGAAGTTTCACAGCAAATTTTCTGGTAAATGGGTAAGTTTGCACCGTTCTACCAGTACGGATACAGAAGTTCACATCTTTTCCAGGCTTTTAAGCGGTTCTAACCTACGAAAATGGGAAGAAATTTTGCGGAAAAAAAAGAAGTGCAAGGTTCGGAATGTGAAAACAAGAGCTTCTAGCAGATTTCCTAGTTTCATTCTAAAAAAAAAAGAGCAGCGTCGGATATCTAGGAATACTGGCACAGCAGGCAGCATTGAAATTACCCAGGGTAGGCGTGTTAAGGCCCCTTAATTTACCCATCGTTGACATGGACATTAGCAAGTTTACCCTGGGTAATCTCAATGGTGCATCCAGGCTCTGCCGTTGAAGATTCCGAACAGCAGGAGCATGAAGAAGAAATTCACAACAGTAATTCTGTGGGTCATCCATGAAAAGTTCGTTAATTTAACGGGTTAACGGATTTGTGGTGGTAATGACTGTGATCCTGTACATAATAGCGAAACTCTGCACGAGTAATTCCACAGAATTAACGAATTTTCACCACATTTGCCTAGGTTTAGAAATAGTCTTTAATGCTGGGGTCTCTTGTGAAAAAAAAAGATCCCCCAGAAGTTTTTCTTGGACTTTATTACGACTTTTAACAATTTTCCAGTCAAAAATGGAAGATATCCTAGACATCCTTTTCCGGTAACCTTTTGCAGCAGACATCTTTTTATATTCTTTATCTTTTTATTTTTTATATGTACTATGGTAAATATCTATCTTTTTAGTGGATATCCTTTCCTTTCAGACATTTCTCACCGCCATCTCCCTATCAGCCATAGCCACGAACGGGGTGGTATCTGGCGGGGGGCCGTACTACATGATCTCCCGCAACTTAGGCCCGGAACTTGGTGGAGCTGTCGGTATCCTCTTCTACCTGGGGACCACCATCGCCGCGTCCATGTACCTCACCGGAGCTGTGGAGATATTCCTGGTGAGTTGAGACTCTTTGCCACCATGCATTGTATAAAAAAGGTACTAGCATCCTAACCAGCCCATTGCGTAGTTATTGTAGAGGTGTTTTCTGGAAGCATCCATAGCTCGGGGGGGGGGG